>JAWDEX010157483.1:0-10849 GCA_035221805.1 Trichilia hirta | reverse complement strand
AAATTTCTGCTAGTTTAATATACTCTGATTCTACACTGGAGGTTTGGATTGTTCTGAGAGAGAGGTTTTAACAAAGAAATGGGACTAAAATTTTCTAATTAATACGTGAATTAGTGAATCATGGTCAAGATCAGAGTTCTGTTAGTGTTTACAAAACTGAAAACATTGTGAGAAGAACTAAGTAATTTCAATGCTTGTACATGTGGTAAATGCTCATGTGGTGGAGTCAAGGAACTCAATTCCTGTTATCAGATGGAATATATAATGTCGTTTTCAATGGGACTGAATGATTCATTTGCTCGAGTGAGAAGTCAAATACTTCTTATGGATCTTCTACCTCCTATCAACAAAGTGTTTTCTTTAGTTTCACAAGAAGAATGAAATAAGAAAGTAGGATTACAAGTTGGTAATATTTCAGAAAATAGCGGGGCGTTTGCTGCTAAAAATGATAGTTTCACAAATACTGGAAGGAACAATAAAGAACAGAAGAGAGAAAGGCCTTATTGTTCTCATTGCAATTTTCATGAACATACTATTGAAAAGTGTTATAAGATTCATGGTTATCCTCCTGGTTTTCAACAAAAGCAAAAAGTTCAGTACAACAAGAATGCAACAGTTTGCAATTAGTCCAAGATGGTTGGCAAAAGCGAGAATGAGAAAGAAGGAGCTGATGACTTTTTTAAGAATCTCGATAGTGTACAATGAATACAGTTGATGTCAATGCTTTCAGATCATCTGGCTTCGTCAGTTAAAACTGATGAACATCAAGAGGGTTTTACTTTTTCCCACTTCTTAGGTACTTGCTTTTCTGTTTCTTCAGTGCCTGTATTGTCTTCCTCAAAGTACTGCATAGTAGATTTTGGAGCATCTAGATATATTTGTCCAAATGCTAATGCTTTTGTGTCTACGAAGTCAATAAGGCATTCTACGGTTTCACTACCAAATCAGACAGGCATACAAGTCAAGTTTTGTAGGGACATTAGATTGAGTTCCAGGTTGATATTAAAGGATGTCTTATTTGCTTCTGAGTTCAAGTTTAATTTACTCTCTGTAAATGTTATTACCAATGATTCTCAGCTTATGTTTAGTTTCTTCCATGGTCATTTTATTATTCAGGACATCAACAGCAAGAAGATAATTGGCAAGGGTAACAAATTGGAGGTTTTATATGTGCTTGATAAAGATGAACCAAGTAAAAATGCAGTGAATGTATATGCTAACACTGTTTCTGTTAATGTGTGGCACAACATACTTAGACATTTACCTTTTAAGTTTTTAAGTGTTTTGAAAGGTAAACTACATACTGATGATTTTAGGAATAATAAAATGGATATTTGCTACATTTGTCCTCTAGCTAAACGAAGAAGATTGCCCTTTGTTTCTCACAATCGTATGGCAAAATATCCATTTGATTTGATACATGCTGACATCCGGGGACCTTATAATGTAAGTGCACATCTTGGTCATCAATAGTTCTTGACTTTGGTAGATGATTGCACTAGGTTTACTTGGCTATATATCTTAAAGCAGAAGTCTGATGTTGTTGCTGTTATTCCTTAATTTTTTAACCTAGTTGCTACTCAGTTTAATGGCAAGACTAAATAGTTTCGATGTGATAATGCAAAAGAGCAGTTTTTTTAGTGATTTCTTTAATCAACAAGGTGTTATCCATCAACTTTCTTGTGTGGAAAAACCCTAGCAAAATTGTGTAGTTGAAAGGAAACATCAGCATTTGTTAAATGTTGCTCGTGTTGTATTTTCATTCAAGGGTTCTTATACAATTTTGGAGTGAATTTGTTTTGATTGCCACTTTTTTGATCAATAGGACTCTTTCTCCTCTTTGCAGTATAGGACTCCTTATGAGTTACTCTACAAAACCAATGTGGATTATTCTAATTTTAAAGTCTTTGGTGTTCTTGCTTTTGCTTCCAAACATCATGCTCACAGATTAAAATTTTATACTAGAGCTAGAATGTGTGTCTTTCTTGGTTATCCATCAGGTATCATAGATTACAAACTGTTTGATATTCTACCAAACAGATATTTGTTTCTAGAGATGTAATCTTTTATGAAGACATTTCTTTTTCATTCTATTATTCCTACAACAATACTTTCTGATCCTTTTCATGATTTAGTCATTCCTAAATGATCAGCTGACATTGAAGTACCTAGACCTTCAATTGACCGAATGTATCAGGACCCTTCAGTAGCTGAAACTACTATCCAGACACAACCTACTTCATGTCTTCATAAAACTGAACACCTACTTGATTTTATTCCCATCATCAGGTCTTCCAAGATTACTAAACCCCCATCCTATCTTAAGAGTTTTCCATTGCAATTTGCTATCTACTACAGATAAGATCAGTCCTCCTTGCAGAACGTCCTTTCTTCTGGACAAATACCTGTCATATGAACATCTATCTTCTTCATATAAACATTTTGTTTTGAATGTGTCTTCTTAATTTGAGTCACAATATTATCGTCAAGTAGTAAAGTTTGTACAGTGGAGAGAAGCTATGAAGACTGCATTGGATGCTCTAGAATCAAATCATACTTGGACAGTTGTTTCATTATCAGCAGGTAAACATCTATTAGTTGTAAATGCATTTATAAAATTAAATACAAGTCTGATGGCTCCATAGATAAATATAAAGTAAGGTTAGTTGCAAAGGGGTATACTCAATAAGAAGGTGTTGATTATATTGATACCTTTTCCCCTGTTGCAAAGTTAGTTATTGTCAAATTCTTGCTTGCCCTTGCTTCCAGCCAATTTTGGCACCTTGTTTAATTGGATGTGAATAATGCTTTTCTTAATGGGGAGCTATTTGAAGAAATTTATATGGAATTTCCTCTTGGTTATAGTAGACAGGGGGAGAGTTCTTATCCAGCAACAAAAATGAGTTGTAAGCTTCATAAGTCGCTTTATGGCCTTAAACAAGCTTCAAGGCAATGGTATTCAAAGTTCTCTCAATCTTTTTTTCAGTTTGGGTTTACTCAATCTAAGTCAGATTACTAATTGGTTACCCTAGGTTCAAGATCTTATTTTGTCGCTTGATTAGTCTATGTGAATGACATTATCGTTACAGGTTCCTTCTCACATCAGATAAATGTTTTCGAGCAATTTCTTCAAATTCAGTTTAAGCTTAAGGGCTTGGGTGCATTGAATTATTTTCTTGGTCTTGAAATAGCCAGATCAAGCACTAGTATTTACCTCTCTCAAAGACATTATACCTTAAAATTGCTTGAAGATGTTGGTTTTCTTGCGTGTCAGCCTATTGCTGAACCTATGGATCCTAAAATTAAACTTCGAAATGATGATGGTGATTTTCCTTCTGATGCATCTCAATATAGAAGGCTTATTGGCAGGCTTTTATATCTCACTCTTTGTTGACCTGATATTACATTTGCTGTATATAAACTAAGTCAGTTTCTTGCTCAGCCCCGGATACCTCATTTGCAAGCTGTCCATCGTCTTATCAGAGACCTGAAATCTAGTCCCGGTCAACGATTATTCTTTTCATCCACTTCTTCTTTGCAGCTTAAGGCTTTTTCAGATGATGACTAGAGTTCTTGTCCTGATTCCAGTAAGTCTATTACTGGTTTATGCACCTTTTTAGGTGATACACTAGTCTTTTGGAAAGCTAAGAAACACCAACCATCTCTCAGTCATCAGCCGAAGCAGAATATTGAGCTATTGCAGCAACTACTAGTGAGTTTGTTTGGTTGTCACAATTCCTAACGGACTTTTCTCTCACTGCTACTTCACGTACTCTTCGTTTTTGTGATAATCAGGCTGCCATCAACATTGCTTCTAATCTCACTTTCCATAAACGAATCAAACATAGTGAAATTGATTGCCATTTTGTTCATGATAAAGCTTGTTCACTAGTTTCTTAAACTTCTCCCAATTCGAACTTTTCCAGCTTGCTGATTTATTTACTAAAGCCTCGCCTGCTTACCGGTTACAAACTCTATTATCCAAGATGGCTGTCCAAAATATTTATAAACCGTCCTGAGGGGGAGTTTTACAGATTAAAAGAGTGACGTATACATGCTGACGTGTTGTAGATGAGCTGGACAAAATAACTGTTATGAGTTGATAGTTTATTATTTTAATTAGTTACTTTTCAGTAGTCGAATGGCTAGATAGAAACAGAATTATATAAAACATAATGGATTCAGATATTTTCTAGATGAACAGATTTCATTTTCTCTGCAGTTTCATTTCCTTAAGAATATGGTTCTCACCCTTAATTATTTGTCCTACTAACTTGTTTACTACTCTTTGTAGGTTGGGTTTCCGCTTGAAATCCACCGACCTCTAGCTATGAAAAGCTTTGATGCCTTAATACAGATGGCGCAAAAATTGGAGGCTGCGGAAAGCCAGGTCACCCAGCCGTCTGAGAAGGTTAGGTCAGAACAAGCTAAGAATCATGAGCTGAGGAGCTGCATATTACACTTTCTCAGTCTCTGCAAGAGGAGGAGAAGAGGAGATTTGAGGTGGAATTGGAGCTGGAAACTCTCAAACAGAAGTCTGCTGAGCTACCGGATGCAAACAACAATTCTCTCGAGGATTTTAGGCTGTTTTTAGAAAAGGAAGAAACGTAGTACTTCTTTTATTTTTCTGTTCTGTATTCAATCATAAACGCTTTTCATACTAATTGTCTTCTTAAGTATGAATCAAACTCAATTTCAGTTACTATTATAGATAAAAATCTACTATATATCTATACCCCTTATCAAGAAAGTATAACGAGCTTTACCCTCTAAAATAAGCAGAAAATTGCAATAGTTAAAAAAGCACAAAGTCGGATAGCAACCGAAGGATAACTAAAAGGAAGATACAACATTGATTTTAGGAAAATTTGAAACTGGTAAAGTTATTCACATTTTTGGCTCGAAGACTAAATTTTTGATGCAGGAGATCGCAACGGAGTCTTACAGTGCCAAGGTTATGGAACACCCTAGCTGAATATGCTCTAAATTAATTTCATGATCTGGACTTTTTTTTTTTTGGACATATTTCTCGTTGATGAGTTCAATGTTTATATGGACTTCAGCCCAACATTAGGAGAATGTCATGGGATCATATGTGCCACTAATATTAATGGACAATACTCAAATCAACTCAAAACTTCCGGTGACTGTAAAAATCTGTGTACAGTTTTTAAAACAGATAAATATTGTTGCAAATTTCCAAACTGTAGCCCAACAAAATTTACCAGTTTTTTAAAATAGTAATGTCCTGATGCTTATAATTGTCCCAGAGATGATCAAATTAGCACTTTCACTTACCGTAGAGGTACTAAGTATAGCGTTGTCTTCCACCTTTGAAGCAGACGAGAAAAATGGCTTTGTGAGGGATAAATACTATCGATTTTTCAAGCAAAAATGAATGCGTACGCGAGAGATAGAAGTGCGCGGTAATTAGTAGCAACGATTTCCTGAGGGATTCATTTAACATGGACTTATATTCCCACTAAATATTAGACCACTGCACACTATTATAAATATATACAGATTTTAGATCAATTTAAATTAGAGACAAAAAAAATAAATACTAATTAATTGTTGAAAAACTCTTTAATTTATCATTTCTGTGTTATATAAAAAAAAATCTCTATCTTATTATTATCACTCATACTCACGAACTAAACATTTAAGTTATAATTCACGTTCGTTTTTTATTATAAATTAATTAATTATGAATAATGTTATAAAAAAATAATAATTTTGCAACTCATTGGGAATTAGAAGTTATACATAGCAACGTTGTTTATCACATCCCAAAATGCTAGATGAAATAATAAGTTTAAGTTTCTCTTACTTGGTAGACATAGTTTTTGCTGTAAAATCCCGAAACAAACTTTCAATGGACTGTATGCTCAAGATAGAATATTTAATTGGTCATTCAGTAAGTAGATAAGAGACAGAATTGACATTTAAAATTTTTGAGAGTCTAAAATATTACCATAGTAGAACTTTCAGGGGTCAAAATGAAAGAGAGAAATCTATTCTAATGGCTAAAATGATAAATACATATTAATTTAAATTTTTTTTTTTTTTTTTGTAGGATATAGAAGCCCTTCTAAGCTTTTTATTTGTGGCCAGCGGTTGTATTAAAATAGAAAATAAATGAATAAACGAGTGAAAAAAGAAAATAATTATAAGATTGAGAAAAGTTTGCAATTTTATTAACCGAAAATTTTGCTCTCCCTTACTATTTCCATTTATCCTTTCTCTTTATTTCTCAAAATATTAACATTCTAACTTTTTGTATACATAATACCTTAGTCTAAAATTGTTAATATTATTATGAAAAATTCCTCCTCTAAATTTTGGCCTAATGTCTCATTATTTTCCTAATCTTTAGAATATCATAACCTTTAAATTTTATCATTTTTCTTTGATATATAATTAAACCGAACCAAATCATCAGTATGAACTAGTTCAGTTAAAAACACAAAATAAATAAAAAATTAAGTTTAGTAGGAATGTAATCTTAAAAAATTACACAAATTCCTTTTTTTTCTGCATATTCAAGTCCAGAGTTCAATTTTCTCCATAATCAAAGTTTCTTATTTATTTTGTTTTTTTAACCAAAATGATACATAACATTAAAAGAGAAATGAAGTATTTTTTGTATAATCAAAAGGATATTAAGGTATTGGGCAAATCTCAAGAGAATAAAATTCATTTTTCTTCTTCTTCTTCTTCTTATTTAAAGGATCTCTTTGCAATTTCCAAATATACTATTATTCTGTTGTATAATACTCAGGGTTGGCCTAAAAATATAATCACTTGGCGGCTTTACAAAATTAAAGAAAAAGCGAATGAATTATAGATAATCCTAGCTACTAAAATATTGCAATAGAATCCCCTCAAATATCTTATTCCAAAGGTCACAAATAATAATAAACTCATTTACAATTAAGTTGCATATGGACCCACATATGGTGCTGGCATTTTTCATGCCGTATAGACCCTTGACTTCAAATTTCTTTCTCTTTCAGGTTTCTAAGTGTGAACAAGAACCCTGTCTAGGATATGCTAATTCACTTTCTAATATTTCATGGGGAAAATATAAAGTACGTGGTGTGAAAAGAATAAAAGATCCCAACACGCTTACCAAATTTAACAATTAAACAAATTTAAACTCTAATACCCATCTAGATTTTTGATTAATGATTAAGTCAATAAAGAAGGGTACAAAATGACATATGATGCATTAATGACTTGTGTAAATTTTCATTTTGCTTTTTCTTAGTCGTAGAGATAGAAATTCGAACGGACCAAAGGAATAAAATATTTTGTTTCAAGTATAAAATATCATACACAAGGTATCAAGTATAAGCCATCAAATTAAATTATTAGAATAGTGTGCTCAATGAATAAAATTTCATTTAAATTTTCTAGTAAAAAAACTATAATATTCATTGCGATGACTTCAACATTAAGAACTATATTTATAACGGAGAGGGAAATATTTAATTCCTCAATATATTTTCTTGTTATTGCTCTTGATGGTACAATTAAGATCCCACGGCATGGAACTCCATGCCATGCCTCTATTGACTGGTATACATTTTTAAGAGATCTACATCATTTTCAGAAGATCAATATCATTTTCATGCATTCAACGTGGACTGTAGGAAAAAACTAACCCTAGAAAATTACGAATATCTAATCTTTTGCCTCTATAAATAGTCGCATGGCAAGGCCAAATTCCACAAGACAAACACAATTTGATAATAATCACTGTCTAAATCTCCTACCTTATTTCAACAATGGCCGCCCTTCAAAATGCCAACACTGAAAGCCAAATCCCATCTGAGCTCCTTATTGCTCGCATTATGCAAGTCCATGCAAGCATATCTATGATTGAGTCTCTAAGGCCTTCAAAGCAAGTTAATAGCCTTTTCACTCATCTTGTGACACTATGCACGCCTCCTTCTTCCGTAGACATTAAAGCATTACCCGAAAATGTCAAGCAAATGCGCGAAAGTCTCATAGTTTTGTGTGGTCGCGCAGAAGGCTTGTTGGAGCTAGAATTTGCAACATTTTTAACCAAAATTCCTCAACCTCTTAACAATCTCAATCTCTTCCCTTACTACGGAAATTATCTCAAGCTTGCCAATTTGGAATTCAATATTCTGAATATCAATGGAGTGGTGCAACCAAAGAAGGTGGCCTTTGTGGGTTCGGGTCCAATGCCACTTTCTTCTTTTGTAATGGCTTCACATCACATGAAATCTACCCACTTCGATAACTTTGACATAGATGAGGTAGCAAATGATGTGGCGCGCAGAATTGTTGCTTCTGATGCAGCATTTGAGAAGAGGATGAAGTTTCTGACCAGCGACATCACAGAAGTGAAAGAGAAGCTAGCTGAATATGATTGCATAATTTTGGCAGCGCTTGTTGGGATGAGTAAAGAAGTGAAAGTAGAGATTATTGGCCATTTAAGGAAGTATATGAAGGATGGAGGATTTTTGCTTCTGAGGAGTGCAAAAGGAGCAAGGGCATTTCTGTATCCTGTGGTGGAGGAGCGTGACTTGTTGGATTTTGAGGTTCTCTCCATATTCCATCCAACAAACGATGTGATCAACTCTGTCGTTCTCGTTCGAAAACCTATGTTTTAAGTTGACTGATCTAGATCGAGCAACAGGAACGTACTTTGTCTACTACAATAATTGATGGAAATTTTAAAGCTTAAATCTTATCTGTTATTTTATTTTATTTTGTATCAATAGTGTGCTTTAATGTAATTCATGTGCTGTATGTTTCCATGATTTCTCCTCTTTGATTTACTATGAATTTATCTTGTGTTCTAGTGAATTAAGAACAAAATATTATTGAATCATTGCAACACTCTAACTAGTTTATCTTCAGTAGCTCTGATTTGTTTCTCTGCAATATCAATGGCTAACTTCGAAGACATGGAGTACAAGGTATCCCACAGAAACAAGTAATTCTTGAAAATTAATGATTCTTCCAATAAATGACAATATCAGAGACCTTGTCATGTCTCCAGTTGATGGCTTGATGCACATAATTTGCCGAAATAAACAATTGTAGAGACTTCATGGACATCAATGTAGAAGGTTTATTTGCCTTCTTGTTTTCATTTATAATTTAGTTTTCGATTCTAATTCGTCTTTCAGACGGGTGTACAACATAATATTCAGTGTAGTAAAATTTTTTCCTAGGTAGATAGCGTAAGTTAAATGTGAGAAATTACAGAGCATGAAAACATTAAGAATACAAATTAATACTCTTACATACAAACAAGTCTACGTGCAATGTTCCATATAAATAAAAACTAAGGTGATAAAAAATTGCTTTATTATAATCATACAAATGAGAGTAGATATAATATGATAAATAATTAACATGGTAATACTAAATTAATTGTCACATCAACCTGCTAACACGCATGTTTTCTTTTTAGGTTGTTGGAGCAAACTAAGAATTAACAGAGAAAGAGAAGAATGTTTCAGTGTAATCTGTTTTTTTATTAACTGCAAATGTGCTTAAATACAACTTCGAAAAAAGAAACAGAAATTCCTATATTCCAGCTCAACCATGGAACATGCCTCCACGTTTAACAACTTAGCTAGAAAAATGGAAATAATAACTGAAATGCAGTAGAACAAGTCAATAAATAAAAGACATAATAGAAAAAGAAAAAATTACAGCAACTAAATAGGAAATGCAGTAGCTAAGTCAACTTTTTAACAGAATCTGAATATAAATTGCTATCATCTGTTAAGAGAACTGTTGCAAAACCAATGAATGATAACCACTCGTTAATTTTTGACTTTGAGATTGGTGATCCAACTTTAAAGTTCTATGTGTACATGCACTTTGCCGAAATTGAAAATCTCCAAGAGAATCAATACAGAGAATTCAGCATAGAACTAAATGGTGACCTGTGGGAGAAATCAGTTGTTCCGCCATACCTACGTTCAACTACCATACAGAGCACACAGCCTGCAACAGGAATCAACCTAAGATTTTCACTTTATAAAACATCAAATTCTACCGTTCCTGCCGAAACGCCATGGAAATATATATTGTGAAGGATTTCTGGCATGCATCAACAAACCATGAAGATGGTTAGTTCTTATGCTATTTTTTTTTTCTTTTCCTGTTGTAGTTAAAGCATAAGCTTGTTGTAGATAAAACATAAGCCTTTTTTTCATTCCATTTATTCATTCACTATATTAGTCAACGCCATCTTGAACATCAAGTCAGGCTATGAGGTGGTTAAATACTGGCAAGGAGATCCATGTTCTCCTGAACACTACTCCTGTGATGGCCTGAATTGCAGCTTCAATGGTTACAACCCCCCCAAAATTATATCTTTGTGAGTGCTCGTCTTTTGAAAAATGAATGAGGCAAACTATTAAACTATGATTGAATTATTCAAATTACATATTCTCTTATTGAAATATCTATAATTTAATGAAGCTATATGGATTATCTGTAGGAATCTAGCATCGAAAGGATTGACTGGCAGGATATCTGCTGCACAGTCCAACCTGAAGTCATTATAGCTTCCATAAGCTTAAGTTGTATAAACGTGATTGTTTTTGCTAATGTCACAAATCTTATGGAGAAATACTTATCTCAAAGTTCTTTTTATCAACGGACTTATCAAACAACAGATTGATTGGAGCAATACCTAAATTTCTGTCACAACTACCACACTTGAGAACTCTGTAAGTTATTGAGCTTTAATGGAGTACCTTTATATTGATTTCAAGGAAAAAGGGACTAAGACTTAATCTAGTATGTATCAGCAGCAACTTGGAAGGAACATACTTTCAGGCCCAGTTCCCAC
>JAWDEX010157453.1:0-19684 GCA_035221805.1 Trichilia hirta | reverse complement strand
TATTTTCTTGATTTATGTTTTCTTTGTAAATTATAACTTTTGCTTTGTTCCAAATACTTATTAGTTTATTTTCTCAATAAAAGAAAATTTGATAGAAGTATTTTCAAATATCTAAAGTTTATCCAAATTAAAAGAAGATGAAATTTTGTTTTTGATTCAAAAAAGAAAAAGAAAAAGAAAAAGAAAACCCATCAAATCGATTCATATAGAGTAAATAAAAAATAACAAAAATAAATTAACCTAACAACTGAAAATTGACTATAATGCAACAAAACAACAGTGCCAACTTAACTTCTTTCACTTTTTCTTTTGAAAAAAAGAAAAAACAAACAAACTGCATTTATGCTTAGGCGATTGTAATTAATTTTTATTTAGTATTGCAGTGTGGTAATTTTGATGAAACTAATTTTTATATTATAAGGATCCAAAATAATAAATATGTGGATGCTAAAATACACACACAAAAAAATTATTTTTAATGAACCAAAAAAACAAAAATATCTAATTTCAAAAAAATAATAAAGATATGTCAAATAATACTTTATTTGGCTTATTATTATTTTTTTTTCATTTTTAAAAGGGTTTTACTCCCCTTCTTTACTTTGTAATATTGGCTCCTTTCTTTTTTTAATATAATTTCTCTAGCCTTGATGAGGTTATTTTAAAAAAAAAAAATTGGCCGAAACTAGCTTAAGAAAAAATGAACTAATTTTAAAAATTAGTTCAAAAATATATTTAAATAATAAATAAACACTATAACAGTGCAACAACTTGGCGATGTTTCCCGAAATATTTTAATTGAAATATATAAAATTATATGAAACATTTATTTTTTTTTATTTTGTAGCATATTTGTTTCTTAAATATTTTTTCTTATATTTCCGTTTATGCCCTAAAATTGATGAAATTTTGGGGCCATCTCTTGCAAACCATTACACAAGTTTGCTCAATACATGATGTAATTCATACCTCATACAACGTATAATGCCTAAAACAATGAATGCGGCTATGATTTTAATATATAGTATTTAATTTTATATTGACATTCCACCTTAATTTAAATTAAATGATCCATCAATCAATTAAATATTATATATTTTTAAAAATTTAGCACTAGCAAACAAATTATTAACAACCTTCATATTCGCCGGCCTTAACTAGCATTCACAAGGAATTAATTAATAATTAATGTAGGCTTATAAGATTACAAGTTGAGAAGAATGAGTAGAATTTATTTTTAAAAATATAATTAATTAAATTTGTAGTCTTATACCTAATTTATATAAGAATATTTAAAAAATAAGTAATGTTGTGTATACGAATATTTATACGCATTTATATCAAAGAGGTTTAAGCTTTTTTTATTGAAATAATTACAAAATAGTCTTATTCGATATTTTCTAAGAATCAATTTAATAAAATGTTATATTTCAAATTTAGTATAAAAATTTAATATAAGGAATAAAGTAACGATGTGATTGTATTATATTTTATAATACATTATTAATGTATTATTATCATATATTTTATACTTTTATAGTATAAAATAATATAATATTTATTATAATTCCTTTTTTTTAGCCGATTTGTATAAAAATTTATATTATTAATATGCTACAATTTATTTAATTGCACACTACATCAATATATATTTTCTAATTGTTTTGCTAAAAATTTAACTCTTTTATTTTAATTTTTAACTATTCTATTGTATTTACAATTTTTAAAAAAATTTTAAAATACAATATAAAAATAAAAAAAATATTATACGAAAATAAAAAAAAAATTAGAACAGTTGTATTTATAATTAAATACATCATAACTTGTCAATATGCTTAACATTATTAAATATTAATTATTATTCTTTCTAAAAGTACATAACAAACCCATTATCATTCATCGCCCACTTTTTAATTTCAAATTATCATGACTACCATAATTTTAATTTATTATATTTTTGAATCGAGAGATGTTCTTATTTAAGCAATTTAAATTTATAAAAAATAAACTCTATGACGTGTCAAATCACACATTGACAGGGTTCACAAGATTCCTACATCCTAATAATAATTAATTAATTAAAATTAAAAGATTATCGTAAATACCAACTCAAAAAACCTTAAGCCAAAGCTTCTACTAGAAGCTATCCTTCATCTTTTCTGGGCCACCGCAAGCAAGCTGTATTTCTCTTGAATATATTTATTTATTTAAATAAAAAATTTATTTATTTATTTATTGTTTAATTTTAAATATAAAATTACAAACAATACATGTGTTTTGCTAATTTATTATGAATGGAATTTAAATTAAAAAAAGTAACGAATTTCTTTTATAATATATTATGGATAATAACATTGGAGTACCTAAATTTTAATGATTTCTCAATTAAGGGGATAGTTTGTAAATTAATGTCTAATAGGTTCGCTACTTTTATTGAAAGAACTGAAACAAATAAGAGAGCCTAACCCGTTATATTCCGTATTTGACCCAAGGGATATACATTAGTTTTATTAGATTAAAAATGAATATAAATTATAAAAAAATATTATTCTTATAATATAGAATAATTCCTTAAAAAAAAAAAAGAAAAAAAAGAAACTATTGTTAATATTTTTCTAAGGGTGTCTTTTACATACGTCCCCTATAGTTTGACATAATTTTACTTGGATGGTATCTATTGGAAAATATGTATTAACCTCCCTCCCTTTTAATATTTGTTAGGATTAATTTCATTTTACTCCTTGATATTTTCAATAATCAACTTTCCCTCAACATTTAAAAAAAATCCAGATCCTAAACTATTACAATCTTTCAATGAATTTAAATATGAGAGTACTAATTTGATTTCGTTTAGTATTGTGGTACTATGACTTGTGATATAAAAATATGTAAATTTTACTAAAAATTAGTATTATCAAAAAAAAATTTTAACTTTATTTTTAAAATTTAATATAATTAACATAATAACGAACGGAGTCTTAGTTTTTTAATAAAAATAATAAGAAAAAATAAAATACTTCCACTTATATTCAATATATTCGACAACTATCCATAATTTTCATCTCTAATATTTGGATCAACGTTCACTACTACTATAAATTGCTTTTTTTTTTTTAAATTCATTTATTTTAACTATTTTTTCTTCTTTATTGTTTTACCCTTTTTTTTTTAATGACCTATTGGCCATTATTAGCTTATTGCTATTTCCAATTATGGTTGCATACTAGTTGCATGATGGCCACAAAGCAATATATTGTTATTATTTAGTTATTTATTTTATTAAATTTATAAGTTGCAAAGACAAAATAGCATAATCATACTTAAATGGTGTCAATTGTTTAAGTTAACGGAACAATATAAAATATTTAGCAAAGTTGATTATTGACAAAACATGAGGGATATAATATGAAATTAACCCTAACGGCAATGGATATTTAATGAAAACTAAAAGGAGAAGGGAGGTCAGTGCACAATTTTCAACAAATACCATCAAAATGAAATTATACCAAACCTTAGGGCAATCATATGAAATACTGTTTCTAGAACCCGACTACAACGAGGCATACGCATGCATCCATGTAGATTCACTTTCCTTTTAATTATTTATTTCTTTTATTTCTTTATTTAGTTTTTTGCAAACTACCAACACCAACTACTCCAACATGCACGCACAAGTAAAAAAAATAATATATATATATATATTTCTTTTCTTTTCTTTTTTTTAATATTTATATTCCATTTTTTCTCTGAAAATGTTAACGTATAGATCCCTATTTTCTCAAAAGTTTGCAAATAAGGATGTAGTTTTATCGATTTGTATCAAATACATCCCTAATTCTTGTAAAATTATAACTTATCATTCGAGGGTATTTGAGTCATTTAGAAGACACAGGTACCTAATTGTTATAATATTAGAACTTAGATATCTAGATGCTAAGTTATTTTAACTTCCCCCTCTTAAAACCCGCCACGTCACCACGCTTAAGCTTATCCAACAATCGATTGCCGTCCCTTCCCTCTGCTTAGCTGTTTTTCATTGTAGCACGTGGGTCCACAGCCTTTCACACACAGTTTCTCTCTCTCAAAAAAGTCCACTCCTCTCTCCCATTTTCCACCCCATTTCCTTCCCACCACATAAATCTTCTCTCGGAAATCAAATCAAAATTTTCTTCTCTTTCTTCACTCTCTCCTCTCTCTCCCTTCTTCCTATTATTCGTAAGAAAGATTACTTTTTAAAAGGGGAAAAAAACTATTTTTTCGCCTGAAAAATGCCTGCTTGGTTTGGCAAGAAATCTAGTAAGAACAAGGAAGAGAGCCACACACCACAAAGCAATCACTTCAACTTCATCAAATTAGCCGGCGACAAGAAGAAAGGGAAGGAGGACAAACCCAAAAACTTTAATGACGTGATTTTCACGCGCAATTCCCCACGTGAAAGCAGAGATTGCGCCATAACTGGAGCTGGGTCGTCCGGGTTTTCCGGGTTTGATTCGGATTTTGGGGAGAAAAGAGGCCACCCTCTGCCACGGCCGTCGTTTTCGTCGATCCAGAGCGATAACGGAGCCGGGCCGGGATCGGGATCGGTTTCGGTTTCGAGTGTCAGCTCTTCTGAGTCATCCGAAGATAACGTGATTGGGACTGATCAGGGTCAATTTGGTGGTTCTAGGTTGGTTTTAAATGGAAATTATTCTGATATATTGGTAGTTTTGATTAATTAATTTTAAATTTTTTGTATTAGATAATAAAAATCGATATGATTATAATTTACTGCTCCGTAAAAAAAAAAAAAATGGTGGGCATTTGTTTATTTATTTATTGATTCATTTATTTCTGTATGTGTCAGATTTTTGTGTTATCAGACCTGGGTTGCTTTGCTCCTTTTGTGGCTAGGAGGATTGTCCAAATGTACAAAGCAAATAACAGAACACGAATTTACTGTCAGTTCTGATTCTGTTCTGTTCTGTCAGTCCTTATTTTTCTTTCACTCCCGGAATTTCCCTGTCAGAATTGGTTACTTTGGAAATTGGGTTAACCTTTTTCTAATCAATAATACAAATTATGGGTGATCTGTTTGTGCGGTTTGCTCCCCTTCTTGGACTTAGTCATCTTGCTAATTTTTCCACGGGAATAATTTACTCAAGTGTTTAAGACTGAGTCGTAATTCATTTACAGTACTCAACAGAAAGCTTGGAGTTATTCCTGGAATTTATGTTTTTGATTCTTTTGTTTCTGATTTTTTTAATCTCTTGCTTCTTTGGTGACGTGGGTTTGATTTCCAAAATGTAAATGACTAAGAGATTGAAGATTATCGAGTGTATTTATATTTCCAAACGATCTAGTAAGGTATAGAAAGCATTTTAAGAATTGTATCAGCTAGTTTTATTCCAAGCCATCGAAGAATTATTTAAGCTTTGCTTCTAAAGTGCTACTGCTTGTTTGCTATGCAGGTCATATGGTGATCCGAGAGTCCATGGTGATGTCAAATTTAATTTGATGCCGAAGAGTCCGGGTTGTGGATCAAGAGGTCCTATTAGTCCGACCTCACCTCTGCATCCACGTTTGTCGGTTGTGAGTATTGATTCCCCAACAGGGAGGATTGACGAAGGGAAATCGCAATGTCATAAGCTGCCTCTTCCCCCGGGTTCTCCCACTAGCCCTTCGTCTGCTTTGCCCGGCTCAAGAACTATTGGAGTGGGAGAAAATAGTCTGTCAAAATGGAAGAAAGGAAAACTTTTAGGAAGAGGGACTTTTGGGCATGTTTATCTTGGATTTAATAGGTAATGGAAATCTTTGTATGGTTTAAGTTATATGTCTAAGAAACACAATTTCTCAATACAAATATAATGGCAACATAGCAAATGTTATGAAAAACCCAAAGGTTGCTCAAATAACTAAAAGTCTTTCTAATTGTGTTGTATTCTTTAACAGTGAAAATGGGCAGATGTGTGCTATAAAAGAAGTCAGGGTTGTTTCTGATGATAAGACATCAAAAGAATGTCTCAAGCAACTGAACCAGGTCATTCTTTTGTCTAATTCTTTTCTGAATATATTTTGCATGATGCTTGACGTCCATTAAATTTCATTGTTTAGATACTCTCAGAAAAATGGACTTGCAAGTTAGTTAAATAAGTTGTACATTTGATCTGTTGGTACTTGGTGGATTTGTGATCCATCTTTCTCTTGTCAACAGGAGATAAACATGCTCAGCCAGCTTTCACATCCAAACATTGTTCGATACTATGGAAGCGAACTGGTATGAACTAGTCTAATGGTTTAAAGTGAAAGGGTTTTATACCTTCATACTTGCTAATCACATTATCTGATCTCACGCACGAGTAGAGTATGAATTGGAGTATGCTTTTGTACTAAACGTGGCTTGTCCTGTCCTCAGAGTGAAGAAAGGCTCTCAGTATATTTGGAATATGTCTCTGGCGGCTCGATTCACAAATTACTTCAAGAATATGGCCCCTTTAAGGAGCCTGTTATTCAAACATATACGAGACAGATTCTTTCTGGACTTGCCTATTTACATGCGAGAAATACAGTTCACAGGTAATTGGATGTTATCATTAGTTATGACTTCCAAATGGATGGTTGTGTAATGGTTCTTCTCTTAAATTTAAATGGCCTTTTTTTCCATGGCAGGGATATTAAAGGCGCAAACATATTAGTTGATCCTCATGGGGAAATCAAGCTGGCGGATTTTGGCATGGCCAAGCATGTACGTCTCATATTTTCTTTAAGACAATAGACTCGTTAGTAGAATGATGAAAAATGTTATATCTATTTAATTGTAGCAACTTATGGAATCTAGCAATTTTGTTTGAGTGAGTAATTTTCTTTTTGACATTGCTTTTGGGAAAACATTTTTGTTTGTGCTGATATATCCTGTTGATGAATCAGATAACTACTTGTTCTTCAGTGCTTTCATTCAAGGGAAGCCCTTATTGGATGGCGCCTGAGGTATTCCCACCCATCCTTCTTTTTTTGGAATATTTAGCGCAAAATACCTCTTTTCCTGATAAGTATTATAATTCTCGTGTTTATTTTTTTCATTTTTTTTACTCATGTTTGTATATGATTTTTTAATATTAGGTTGTAATGAATACAAATGGCTACAGTCTTCCTGTGGATATATGGAGCTTGGGATGTACCATTCTTGAAATGGCAATGTCAAAACCACCATGGAGTCAATATGAAGGGGTGTGATATAAATATTAAGAATGTATTTATATGGAGATTATCTGTCTGTATATCCAGTTTTCAATTATTTGCAGAACCAAAATCATTTGATTTCTTGGATCAACAGGTGGCTGCAATATTTAAAATTGGAAACAGCAAAGATATTCCTGAAATTCCAGATCACCTTTCAGATGAAGCCAAAAGCTTTATAAAGCTATGCTTGCGGCGGGACCCTTCAGCACGCCCTACTGCCTCACATCTCCTAGACCACCCTTTTGTTCATGAGCAAGCAACTCCAAGAGCTGCTAATATCAACTTAGCAAAGGATTCCTCTCCATATGGCCTTGATGGAAGCCATACGCCGGTATGCTTGAATATATTTTCAAAAATTTTTAATTAATTAACTTTTTACGATCTAAATGTTAGATATGAGTGCTGCCTGTGTGCATTGTGATATTTACAATATACATGATACAGCTGTTTGAATGATTTTTTTGTTTTTAGATGTTGTAGTCTACTTTTGGGCCTTTATTGACTTGATTTAAGATGTTAATGTAAATTGTGTAAATTCAATTTAGCTGATTACTGTGATTGTTCTGAGCAGCCTGTTCTAGATCTTCATCCCACCAGAAAAAGTATCACCATGTGCGAGGGAGACTGTGTGAAAATCCCCTTGGTTGCGACTTCGAGAACTTTGAATAACCCTAGGTGGTACCATTTTTTCTATTCTTCTTGTATATCACACGTCATAATTTTATGTACTTTCTGATTAACTCTGTATAATATTTTCATATGCAGGGAAAATGTAAGAATGATCACCTCATTGCCAGTATCTCCTTGTTCAAGCCCATTACGACAATATGGACCAGCACACAGGAGTTGTTTCCTCTCTCCTCCTCACCTTACCTATGCGCTAGTGGGACAAAGCAGCGGCTACAACTTAGGTGACATCTCTGGATACCGAACAAAACCAAACACAAGATACATTAATGATCCTTGGGTCGACACTTCTTGTTTAAAAGCGCAAACGCCAGGTACATCCCCGAGGACAAGACCCATTTGAGTGAGTGTAAATACCAATAGAACAAAGTATATTTCTCCATTCCTAGTCTTCGTAGTAGAATCACTTCTTTGCAGTGAAAAGAACTTAGAATTTATGCTTAATTTCTTCTTAACCTCCAGAAGTTGTTGGCTGTGTCTTAGATTGGCACAATATTAGGTTCATTACACGCGGGGATTCGTCATACATTAGGGAGATTCTGGTTCTATTGATTTTGTAACAGACTCTTGAAATTATTGTAAATGATGAAAAAAAAGGAATGATCAGTGCATGTTGTATACTAGTTCAATGTGTTCCCCTCCCATATGGTTTAGTGCCATACCGCGTAAAAGAAAACACTTGTTCCCATAGTTTAATGTTTTGCTAGCACTAGTTGATTCAGAGCATGTTTGGCATTACTAGCTTTCATATCATTTTGGAAGAAAAATTGTAAAAATGTTTGATACTACCAATTTATAATGGGATTCACTCATTTAACGTTGTAGCTTTCATCTTTCCGATTCCATTAGGAAAATCACTTAGAAAAATACAAAGGTGTGGGTTTGGAATTTTGTTCACGTTACAAAGTGATAGTGGGCTAATTGCTTGGTTGGCTGTTGGGAAAGGACAAGAGTCTTGTGTATGAATTATTATTGCATTATTGAATGCAATGAATGGAGTCTTTCTTGTTTATACAATTGATGGAGCAATTTGGACAGTTTACCAATACTACTAGGGAAGGGCGGCTATGGCCCCATTGATGTTGCCTTGTTTTTGTCCACTCTTTTAGCTATTTGGAAATAAATCATTGAAAATCGGACCAATAGGGCCATTGGTTTACTCATTCAATCACCTTTTAAAAAAAATCATTTTATGATAATAATACGGAGAACACCAATAAAAATAAGTGTAAGAAAAAATATGCACGCTTCTAAAATTTGACTGAATGCATGTTCTAGTCATACTATTTTTAAAAATACAAATAGAGAGTATAGTTCATTACTATAATTAGTAAATTAAAAATATATTACAGTAATTAGAATAAAAAATTAAAAAAATTTAAAATAACAATTTTTTTTTCATAAAAATTAGGATTTGCACGGTACTTTCAAATTTAATGAAATTAAAGTATATATGTAATCAAATTTAGAGGTGTGTATATCTTTTTTTTGTTAAAAATAATATAATAAATCAAAATAATAATAAGTGTAAATATTTTGAAGTGATATAAAGGGTATGAAATTTAAATTTTATTCACAATAATAATAATAATAATAATTCTAAAATTTTTATTAAAAAAGTTCAAATGATATGATAAATAAATTAGTATGTATTTATTGGAGAAGAGTTTTTATATTTTCTAAAGTTATTTTTTCATTATTTATATACCTTTTGAATATACTTTTATTAAAAAAAATTTGATATAAATAGTATTATTTATAATATTGTCAAGTTGCGTAAATTTGTAAAATAAAATATTATTCCTATTATTTCTAAAAGTCAATGAAAATTTAATCCTTTACCCGGAAGTGAAAGAATTTTTCTTAAAAAAAAGAAAGAAAAAAATATATTTGCACGTGATTCATAATCAAAAAGAAAAAAAGGGAAAATAAAAAGTCAACTATTCACAACGTGTTTTCAGATAATGCTTTCTGCTTTTACTGTTTTGCCCTTGATTGAACAAACGACTCTTAAAGTTAAAATTTTTTTTTTATTTGTCACTTTTTAAAATTTTTAAGGAGAAATGGTATCACTATGATTAAATATTTAAATATTTAATATAAATATATAAAATTTTCTAAAAATTAATGTAATCAAATACTTATTTAATTTACTTTCAATATACAGCAAAATTTTTAATAAATTTTCAATTACAAGTGGAATCTAAATAAATGTACAGAATTTAATTGGGCCTTACCTTAAAGGTCGTAGTGGGCCTATGTTAGTTCAGTTATTCTGAGTTAACTCCAAGGCCCAATTGAAAATAAATACAGTTAAACGTCAATCCAAATGCCGCCATTTCCATTTAATAAATAAATTCTACATTTTCCTTTCTTCTGAAAGCTTTGGCCTTAGCCTAGATCAAATGCTTTAAAATCTTAAATTTTTTCTCACTTCTTTCGTTTTCCCACCAAAATATCGACGGAAAATATGCCAATAGGAATGCCAAGAGGGTTACCATTCTAAGTGGACACATTCAGTCCAATTTCCAAGAAAGACACCATTTCTTGACGCGCATAAAGATCACACTTTTGGCATCCTTCAATACCCAGTTTACTCTTCCCGTCTCACCAAATCCCTCATTCTTCAGCACTACTCTCACGTTTTCCCTTTCTTTACTATGTTATCCGTGATCTTTAAGAGTGAGTACCTATTTATAGACGAGGAAATTAATTTTTCTTGATTGTTTTGCAGTTTGACGAGTCATTGTTTGTGGGTATTGAAGTGGCAAAGACGATCGTTATTGATGATCCGGATGAGGAATTTAGGGCTACGGCTTTTGATGCGAATCATTATGCTGGTAATTGATGTTCTGATCATAATTTTGGTATGGCTTTTGACTGGTTTTCTTTATTTTTTATTTCTGTTTTTTCAGTTTGCTTTATATTGTGGTTTTAGGATAGATTTGGTTATCTGGGTTTGGTTGAATTTCGGTTTTTCATCGCTGTTACGGGTGGTGCATATTGTGTTAAATCTTTTTGTGGTAGTATGTTTCAGTTTTGTTGTGACCGAATGTATGGTATGCTTTATCATGCTGAAGCATACAACTTAGTCATGGAGTAATAGTTTGGTTTTGACATTTCTTTTTTTAAATTTCGGTCTATGGTTATACTTGGAACTGCATTTTCTATAGCATTTTCTTTAGTTGAGTTCAGTTGGTATTATGAAACTTTCTAGAATTTGAGTTTTCCTAAGCAAAGTTTTGTTCATAGGCAAAGCCTTGTAAAACCTCTTGATCTTCGTAAAAGACAAGTCAGCTGGTTAAGTTATATTGATTTCAATTAATATCTACTTTCGGTAAACCCAGAATTAGAATTTTAAACAAGCATCTTCTAGCATTAGTTAAATACAACCATTGTTCTCTTTTAACTATGAAAATAACTAGGTATTCTATGGTTATGAAATCAATAATAAACTCTATAACTTAAGAATAGGGACTCCTTTATAGTATTTATGCATTGCCTACAATGATATTGAGAACCCTATTGCCAGATAGTTGCTTGTTTGGATTATGTAAACCTCAGGATCAGTCATGTTCTTGTTTGAAGGCCATTTTGGTATGATCCTGCACACTGGAAACACCTAGGTGCCTAAGGTGCCAAGATATTGACTTGATTATATTTTTGTAGACTGCACATTTGGGAAGTTCTCTCAGAAGCTTCTGATCAAGCATTCTTCAATTTGTCAGGTATTCACAGTTGATCTCTCATGTATCTCTGATTTCCTAACTTTTAATTAGCATAAAACATTGATTAAATGCATACACCATAAAGAAGCATACCTCTATATTGTATTTCTCCTGCCAAATGTCAAAACATTTTTATATTAAAATATCTCCGGACATTTTTCTTGTGTTAAAAATTGTTTTATACTTGTCACTCCTAGTTATCTTTATTCTTGTTTAGCATGTGTAAGAATTTTCAGCTAACTATATCATTATTATCAATTATTATTGATATAGGCATTTATAGTTGATTTGCAAAGATAAAGTTTGTCCTTAAGTGTGCCCGATCAAATAAATATATCTTTGTCTACTTGGAGAAAAATATCTGCGATGGATATTTTTGCCTAGCATTTTCATTACTCAATTATTAGACATTGAAGGCATTTATGTCTGTTGAGGGGCAGAAGCAGAACCAAAGGAAGATTTGGTGTGCTCTGAACTTTGTATTTGTGGCATTTTCCCTATGTTCTTATCGGTTTGATCTTGAAAATGTCCTGTCTTTCAAATTGAAATAGTGTGCTTATGTTCTTATTATAAATGCATAATTAGGAATTTGTTCTCTTTATTTCTGTCGGTACGTTGGTGTTTTGTCTTCAATTGTGGGTTAAATGATAACTCCATCAGTTATAGGTCAATTTGCAAGCAACTATGAGCCCATGAGACATTTAATGCTGCATTTTTGTGAACCAACTTATCAGCTGTATATGGAAGCACCCTGATACACGTGGTGGATCTGACTTGTGATATTCTTGGTCAGGAAGAGGTTTTGGCAGTTGTGTGGAAAATCTTTGGGTTCAAGATATTTGTTGATAGAGCCTCCAATCCAGAGTGTTTCCAGTCTACCAAGCTCATATGTCCATCATCATGTTTTCAGATGTTAGCTGGATTTCCTAGACTTTGAATGAGCAAGTGCAAAACTCAAAGAAGCCTAAGCTAATCTCCAGCCAGAGCCCCTCATTATCTGCCCTTCAGGAGAGTGGTATGCATGGGGGGAAGATGATGATGAGATTCCAAGTCTAAGAAAACTTAGATTTAACAAAGCAGCAAGGAACCAAATTGGTGTTTGGCATGTTTTCTTATCCAATACATTCATCCAGGGAGGATTGGAATGGCTTTGGAACTTCTTGCACCAAGACGAGTTGTATCAACAACCCCAACCTGCCGGCTATGGAATTAGATTATGCTCCAAAGCACTGTAGGACTATTTCAGATGATCCTCTTCGGAAGCTTCTGGGCATTATTGTTGAAACTTCTGTAAAATCAGATGTATCAGACAAAAGTGTGGGTTGTGCTCCCTTGCTGCTTGGAGAACCCACTCAAACTTCTGAAGAATCTAAACTGCAACCAGTTGAAAGATCTTCCATTTTGAAAGAGTATTTAGTTCATCTCCTCCAGGCAAAAGGCCTCCTGTGACATTATTTGGTAGAGCAAGACATGGTATTGAGGTTCTAGTTTTCCAGACAAAGCAAAGAAAAAAGAATACTTGAAAAATGACCCTTCGGAAGTAATGGTCAATAAAGCAGAACCAGAATACTCCTTTCAAGCGGTGGATGCTGCAGCAAATTGCAAGAATAATTTTGAGACCAACGAAAAGATACATGCCACTATAGTACAATGTGGAAAGTTGCCGGAAAAAGAGGTGAATGAAAGTTCTCTTCATTCTCAAGTTGGTTTTTCGTGGGGGGAAAAGACAAAAGAATCCATGAAACGTGACCCTCAGCAAATAATTGTCAATGAAACGGAAAAACAATTTTCATCGCTGGAGATGGGAGCTGAAATGGAGTCGGAGGAAAAAGAATTCAATAGCTCTTTTCACTCCCCCATTAGTTCTTCAAAGAATGAGAGTTTGACAAAGTCCCGCAGATCAAAGAATGTGCCAGTACCTCGTTCGCTTCCTTGGTGAAACATATGAATCCCAACAAACGCACCAAAGGAGATTTGAGTTCTATTCTTAATCTTTCTGCAATCAGGACAAGCACCCATATTTTTAAAGATAATTTATACGATGTTGTGGGAGCTAGTTATAAGACATCTTGTTACAGTTATTCATGCGAGCCCTACCAGGTGAAGATACTTGTTACACATTAGATTCTTTCTTCTACACATAAGTCTGTATCACATTGGATGTGACACTTTAGCCAATACTTCTTTGTTGGAGTAAAACATTTTCAGTTTGAATGTACAAAATCTGATCAGCACACAGCTGGTTTCATAATGTAGAAATTCGTCACAATTTTAACTCCCTTTATAATATTTAGTAACATCATGATTTAAGGGAAACTTCATGGAGAGATGTGTTTATTTCAGAATGAATATACAATATTCTATTAACGTGGTGATTTTCAAGATGATGTTGCATTAGTTGTTGATGGAACAATTAGATATCCAGTCTCGTGTTGAGAAAACAGTAAATTCCATCACTAACAGTCATGGTATTCCTCATTTGGAGCCGGGTTCACAATCTCTCATAATCAAGCTTATCTGACTGCAGGGAAGTGCAAAAGCAAAGATGAGCATCTCAGATAATTGAGAAAGCTCTTTAATACTATTCTATGAACTTATTAATGTTGGAATAGACTAATGAATAAGCTCATTTAGCTTTCTAAAAGTTGGAGCTCAATCTTGGTGCATAAGTTACAAGCTAATTGTGTTTAATAACCTAAATCTCATCTTAGCTCCGCTTATGGTATCATTACGGCAACTCTAATACTATTGAATGCAAATGAAGCATAATGCAGTAAGCTTTACCTTGATAAGCATGTCTGTGGGTAGCCAAGCTGGCGCTGTAGGTATACCAACCCAAGCAACCTGTTATGTAAGTAGTAGTCGTCAGTTAGGCATTGGGGCTAAGATTTGTATCAGGTTTTATCGTTGATATTATCAACGCTAACTCAGCTATTTAGGATAGGAGTGAAACCACAAAATCGGTTAAGAATATAAATGTGAAAGGAAAAGTGAGCATAAGTTGCTTACAAGTGCATGCTCTCCTGTCTCAAAAATGCGCAAATCCAGAACCTGAGAGAGTACCAAATGGGCAATCAGAAAAGCAAACCAGCCATAGAATCCAACTCAAAAGAAGCTGTAATTTCCTTTCCTTATTTGATGATTAAGTTGCTATACAATGTAAACAATGTGTACCTCACCGCGATCTTCGTAAATGTAGTCCAAACCCTTGTAGTAAGGCGGATGCCCAACTGATAAGTACTGAAATTTTAAACCAGCAACTTCATAATTTCAACTAAAGCTCATCCAGTTGTACTTAAAATTCAGATTCCAAACAAAGGAAATCCGTACGTCAATGGAAAAAATCATCAAACATGTTTCAAGAAATCTGAATTCCAGTAATCAAAATACTGAAATGCACTTACATTGATACTGTTAAGATACTTCTCTTTGTCAACTCTCACAATCTGACCTTTCTTCACTGCCCAAATCGAAACCAATACCAAACATCTCAACAACCATCTTAATTTGGTCAACATTTTCTAAACATACATAAAATTTTTCTCATAAAATTTAAGAACTCACTGGAATAAACAGGTTTTTTGGGACGCTGAGGAGCTGCTTTTGCAGGTTGAACACTAGTAGTAGAAGCAGATTCTGCAGTTTTCGCCTGGGTTGTGGTTTCTTTGCCTGTTTCGTCGGCAGAAGCAGTTGCTTTTACCGGTCTAATGGAGAAAAACGGAACTGGATTTTTTTTTGAGGATTGTGAGGGAAGATAAAAGCATGAGAAAGAGCTCTGTGAGAAAGTTGCAGAGAACGCCATGGAAGAGGAGACGAGAGAGCTTATTTTTGTTACAGATAAGAAAGAAATGATATGATTGTCGTTTTGAAGACAAATTTCTGTTGGTTCCCGGTTTATGTCGCAACGATAAAGTCAGTTTTATTTAATGGCCTTTAAACTACGTCGTATGTAAGAGAAATGAAAATCCAAATCGAACAGGTCGGTTTTTCTAAAATCCAAAAAAACTGAACTGAGAAATTGAAAAATAAAAAATAAAAAATAAAAAATAAAAATTATTAACACACCATCTTCTTATTGGCATAATTTAAAAAAAAATACTAAATTAGTTAAAAATTAAATTAAAAATAAGAAAAATATATTAAAAATTAAAAATATTATATTTTAAAAATAGAAAATTGCTTAATACATAATAAAAAATAAATACCTATGTGATTAATACATAATTTTAAAATTAAAATGAGTTTAAATATATATTTTTAACGTTTTACTTTCAAAGACCTTTAACTCATAATGGACATGGATGAATGCCAAAAAAATTGACTAAATTAAATACATAATACATATACTAATATAAACGTAAATATAATTTTACCCATAATCTCATAATCCCTAAATAACCTAACAACTTTTATGAAAAATAAAATAATTATCTTAATTAAAAATTATGGTCTCATTACATATTATGTTGATAATGATTATTGAAAAATACAAATAAATAATAATCCTAATTTGTTAAAAGCATTTTAACAAATATTAAATATGCTACTTTCTAAAGTCGAGGAGAGTACTTTCTTGCACCAACATGAAAATGTTTGGCGTAAAATGTAATTTTCTCAAATATTAGGGGCAAAAAAACTATTGCTACTGCTCGACTGGCAAAAATTTTTCGAATTCTACAAGCAAGCATGCAAAGGAAAATGTAATTCTTCATATAATTCAATCATAATCCATGAATCTCTCTTCTGTTGTTCGCTCGTTTCCAACTCCTCTTCTCGCTCTGCCCACTCTGTCCTTCCTTCCAGGTTCAACATTCAACTGAAAATGTTCATTCAAATACCTTTTTTCAGCTAGGCATTTTTTCAAACACATTGTGTGCTTACTTTTGCTTCTTTAATTGTATTGGGTTTACTTGTAATTGCTTTGTGTAGGTGCAGGATGATGCCTATTGATGCCTCTGAAAATGCTGTTTCTATTGAGTGCAGCAATCTCAGCTATTATATCACTTCGAGGCAACGCAAATTGTTGACGGTGCCTACTGTGCAGTTTTGGATCAGCTTTTGGGGTATATTTTGCATCATATTTTGTTGTTTATGTTCTAAGATTTGATCATTGTTAGAGTGAGTCTAAGATTTTGTTGAAA
The DNA here is from genome assembly GCA_035221805.1 of Trichilia hirta. Classification (NCBI taxonomy): domain Eukaryota; kingdom Viridiplantae; phylum Streptophyta; class Magnoliopsida; order Sapindales; family Meliaceae; genus Trichilia; species Trichilia hirta. The sequence goes on along the minus strand of JAWDEX010157453.1, from coordinate 2,913 downwards.
GGGCTTTGAGTAAAACAGCTTCTGTGAAAGCACTTTGCGGCAACTCTAAGAACTACTTCAAATGCTTTTCTGAAGCGGTTTCTAATAGAAGCATCTATCAAGTGCTACGCCAAAAATGAGTGCAATTGTTTTAATTACAGAAATGTGTTTATACATTTAAACTAAACACTACAAAATAGATACAAAAGTGTTTTTTGCTGTTTAAAATTGGTCTTAATGGTGCAAAATCTCTCCGTCCCAAAATCACTGTTAATAAGCTGGAAATTGACCGTGATGTCTGTTTTCAGTCATGGTTTCTTTGATAAAATTTTGGTGTTCTAGCATAAAATTGAGCACATGGATAATGAGACTCTGCTATTCTTGGGAGTATGCAGATCTTGGCTGGTCTTTTGAACCTACAAATGGAAGTGCGTATGCTAAAAGGCCCAAGAGTTTTGTTTTCCAAAATCCAGATCATCAGATTTGTTTTTCATCACTTCTTATGTTTTACGGTTCCCCTAACGTGCTTCCTTAAAGAACAAGTCAAGAATGTTAAAATAGCTAGCGATACAGGGCTGATTTATTTATTTATTTTTTACTAAAGTACTTCTCTAAGTAGATAAACAACATTTCTTATTTGCTATTTTTAACATATTTAACATGGACACTCAAGCAGTGCATTAGTAAAATAAGCTTTTATGTAAGTTTGAGTTTATTTGTGACAATATCTTTTGTTAGTAGTAACCAGGAAATTTACCATATAGTTGAAATTTACTACTAAATTTCGTTTTATTTCCTCAAAGTTCATGGCTTTTGTTTTTTTTCAATGGTGGCTTGGCATAACAAGAGGTCATTTAAGCACTGGCATATCAAACAATTAAACTTGTCACTGTGATCTTGGGAGAATTATTTCCTGAAAGCTATTAAATCCTATATAACTTGTGCTAAATTCTGATTTTTGCACATGGCATACATGCATGTATTTTAGAATACTGCTAATGAGAATCGCCAGTGTTAATGTAGCTGTTTGGGACTCAAAGTTTGTAGAGGTCATAATAAGACCACCTGCCACATTTTCACCGGTGACTGACTACCATAAAAGAGTGTCCATTCATCCAACCCATTTTGTAGTTTTATATATGTGTAATTTGCCTTTAACGTCATGTGTAGTCACTAGTGATTACAATTCCAATGAATCTTGTACACCTCAGTTTCTATTAGACTATTACTGGATTAAATGCAACCATATGATAGTAGGTTTCTGAACAAGAATGTTTTCCGTTTACTTTTAGTAGCTTGGGGTGATCAAAGCAGTAAAAGCTTCCTTGGGTGATACTAGAGAAGTTACTGCTTTATGGGTGACCCATTGACTCAAAGAACTTGAATTTGCAGATGGTGCTTTTTTATATGGAAGACGGAAAGATTGTTATGCTAGGTGATGGAGCAAGCATATTGGATTTCATCAAAACTCAACAAATATCTTACATTAACCGAATAAATCTTCGAGGTGATCGTTTCTTTCATCTTAACTCATTACTCTCCTCCTATGTATAAAAGATTCTTATCTATTACTATTCCCTTTTGAGAATAGAATGCAATTCCATTTGTCTAGTAATCCACACCTTGCAAAGGTTTCAAATTAATCAAAGAATAATGCGATTAGAAATTATAAGAAATCTTTTTGTAGTGTTAAATGTGAACCTAACTTTGTTTTATAAAGAATGACAGAGAGCTTGTTTGAAATTGAGATGTCGTAGTTTTTAGTTTACAATTGTTGTGAAACAGTTGTATTTTTAGAATTAAATCAAAAAACAATAGTTACAAGCAAACGACACATATTTTTTAGATTGAAGATGGGTTCTTTGTTTTGATACTCTGCAAAAGGTAGAGGACATGGAACAACCTAGCGAACAATTTACGGCATATGCTCTAAAACCTAAAACTGATGACCAACAACTGAGAAACCAAACACTTTTCTACTTTCCACCATCATGAAAAATGCATATATATATATATATAAACGGCATATGCTCTAAAACCTAAAACTGATGACCAACAACTGAGAAACCAAACTCTTTTCTACTTTCCACCATCATGAAAAATGCATATATATATATATATATATATCATCAGCAATGTTCGAGATACTAGAGGTAACTACGAGCTTAAAGTATTGTCATTAAGAGGTGTCTCTGTGTTTAAAGTATTGTCATTATCAACCCACTACTCCGTTGCAATGGATTTGTATCTAACTTTTGGTATTGGACTCAATTTCTATTATTTTTTAGGTGAAATATGACTCTTCCTTTCTTCTTTTTTCTCTGTTGATTCCCACTACAGTAGTGGATTCTCTACTAAACGACATAAACGAACAAACAGGTATGTTGTCAAGGTTTGTGTCGAGACTATGGAATGAGCCACAATTTCACATTCATTTGAACAGAAAAGAAATGTTTCATCCATGTTCGTGGCTTGTATATTTGGCTTTAGTGTAATTAAATTAAGTCCCTCATATTTTCATAATTGTCATGTAGGCCATTACATGCCTATTTCATACTTGCATGCCCATAATTAACAATTTTAATCTCTTAGATTATTTCAATTGTAGCAAGACTCTTATTCTGCATTTAGAATGGACGATTTTTATTTTTATTTTTATTTTAAGACAGATGACTCCTACATACTACTATTGGATTAAGCATAGATTTATATGTTTGATTTAAATATAATAAAATTTAAACAAATAAATGAAATTTAAGTTTTTTTAAGCATCATCACATAAGTATTAAACGTTTAATCAAGGAGCCACCAAAGTCTAATGAGTGGAAAAATTTAAGTCTATATTCACTGTTTTTCAAAATTTTTTTGAAAGTGTCACTTATTAAGGTTTCATTTTTTACAACTAGAAATTTTACTAATTAACCTCCAAAGTTT
>JAWDEX010157443.1:0-17388 GCA_035221805.1 Trichilia hirta | reverse complement strand
AAAATAGTCAGGGGTTCATTTTGGCCAAATGTAAAATTTGTATGCAATTTAATTTTGTCTTTTTTTAATAAAAATAAATATTACTATTAGATTCAAAATTAAATTTTGAGTGAAATAAATGTAAAATATGTTGAAATTAACATTGAAAATGACTGAAAATATTATTGGGTTCGTGAGTCGGCAACTAAGTCAAAATCAAGTTAGGTTGACTCGGCTAGATGTCGAAGATGAACCCTGAACAACATGTCATTCTTTTGGTTCAAATGACATGTCTGAGTTTGAAGGCAAATGATTCTTAGATTAAAAGAAAAAATGTTCTAAATTTTGAAGGAGTTGGGATTCTAACTCCAACGCCCAAAGATTTGGTTTAAAACCCTTATCATTGTGCCAATTACATTTTTGGGTAATTATATTTTTTAGAGTTTATATCTCAAGTATACTTGAATGGATTTAATATTTTATTTATGATTTGGTCCTAATCTAATTTTAGTTATTTATATTTTGGCCAAATTATTCACATTGTTTGTGAAGGAGTCCAATTGCCATGAAATTTATGATTTTAGCTTAAAGTTTGCCATAATTATAATTTAGCCCAAAATTTATTATAAAAAATTACATTTTTTGTGGTAAATTTTATAATTTTATTTGTTACATAGTTGGCATAATTTATGCATATTATTTATATTTTATTATATGCATATTAAATATTAGATAAATGCTTAATTCATATATTTATTTTTATATAAATTTGATGAGCATGCATTTTAAATAAGAATTTTGTATTATTTGTAATTATTATGTAAATTGATAGTTACAATTTTAGCATGCTCTAGTATTTATTTATTTTTTTTTTTTTGGTGTAGTTATGCATAGTGTTGAATTTTTATTATATGCATATTTAAATATTAAAAAAAATACTTAATTTATACAATTTATTTTTATGTATAGAAAAATTAGCATACAATAAATTAGGAATACAAATATTAAGAATGCAAAATTCAAAATACAATTTTAAGCACATGCAAATTAAGGATGTCAAAATTAAGAACTATCATCCAGTATAGCTGTTGTAGTTTATTTTGCTATTAATTACATTTTTAGAAAAATTCTATCAAAGGAGATTGGATTTTAGGTAGAATCACTTGTGATCTCTCCAGTCTTTTATGAAAATTGACCTGGTATAATTTTTGACTTAAATAGATTACTCTCTATTATCTATACAATAGATTTATGAAAATAAAAATATTAAGTAAAATTTTTTGAAATATATGTCCGCATGATTTATATAATTTTGACGAATTAAGCAGTAACCATAGCATCTCTAAATTAAGTAAAAATTATATCAATATTAGGATTATATATAGTATAAAAGATATAAATTGTAATTATTTATATCTAATATAATAATTTTTTATCATATTTATCTAATTAATTAAGGCAAAATATTAAATTATTTTTCTTAACTTATTCATAGAAATTATGAAATAAATATAATTTAATAGTTTTATCATAAGAACATATGAATCTATTAGAGTAAAATAATTAGTCCACAGATAGTATTTTATGTCAATTAATTCATATTTTAAGCATGTTTTATGTAGATAAAGTATGATATAAAAATAGTAGCTTTAAATTAATGACATACATATGTATTGTATGCACCTTCAGAACTTGTAAATCTATTTAATATCAATGTTTCTAAATTAAAAGGATATAATTATAAAATATAGAAAGAAAAAATTCTTCTTTATTTTAGGTGGATGGACATTGATTATGTTATTTAAAAAGATAAATCACCTACAATAACTAATTTTAGCATTATAGTTAAAATTGCTCTTTATGAACTTTGAGAGTGATCCAATTACCTTAGTGTTATGTTCATTATGATAAAAATTTATGTTGGCATATGTAATTTTATCGCTTCGCGTAATAATGTTCGAGCTTTATTAAAGGGTATTGATGAACAATTTGAATCATTTGATAAGATCTTAGCTAGCACTCTGATAATAAAGTTCTCTTCTATGAGACTCACTTATGTCGATAGTGTGTGTGAGTACATCATAAAAATGAAAGATATTATGGCTCAACTTAAAACACTTGAGGTTGAAATATTTGAATCTTTCTTAATGCACTACATTCTAAATACTTTCTCTCAACCATATAGATCCTTTAAAATCTCGTATAGCACATATAAGGATAAGTAGTCTATTAATAAACTACTGACATGTACATCTAAGAGGAAGGGAGGTTGATGATGGAATTAGAAAAAAGTTCACATAGTGCACATCTAACTGTACAAGGACAGAAGAAAGGGCAAGCCAAGTAGAAGGAGAAGGGTAAAATATCAAAGATTCCTTTCCAAGCTAAAATTCAGAAGAAATCCAAATGCTTCTTTTGTAAAAAGAAGGGAGCAGCATATAAATAAAGATTACGTGAAATTTTGGTTGTGCTTTTTTAAGAAAGGTATTTCAATCTCTCTTATCTGTTATAGATCTAATACGATTGCGATTTATTATAACACATAGTGGATTGATTAAGATTTTACAATCCATATTACCAATATTTTGCAAGGCACGCCAAACCTAAGAAAACTAGTGAAAACTGAGCAATATATCTTTTCAAGAAATAGTATACGCTTACCTATAAAAGTGATTAAAACATACAGTTTAGTTTTTAATAGTAATTTTATAATGACATTGCAAAAGACCTTTTATATCCTTAGTTTTCTAGAAATTTAATATTTGTTTCAAGACTTGTACCCTATGGATATTTCTTTACATTTTTCAATTTATTAAAAAATATTTTTTTATAAATATAATCTTTTTAGAAATGCTACATTGTCTTATAGTCTTTCTCAAATTAATTTACAAAATGATGCTTGTTATAATACAATTTATATTTATATTAGCAATAAAAGATGTGTCATGAATAAAAATTTCTCTATATTGTGGCATCTAAAATACATCTCTATACAGAGAATCCAAAGATTAGTAACTAATAGAGTACTTAAAACTTTAGATTTTATTGATTTTGATTTTTGTGTGGACTATATTAAGAAAAAGTAGATCAACAAGTCAAAGAAAGATTCCAAAAAAAGTTTTAACATATTAGAGATCATGCATACAAATATATGTAATCCAAGTGTAGACTCGCATGGTTAGAAGTATTTTATCACCTTTATTAATAAATATTCATGATAAATGTACCTCTACTTATTGAATACTAAGGATAAAATATTATATGCTCCTAAAATATTCAAAGTTGAAATAGAAAAATAATGTAATTAACAAATAAAGATTATAAGATCTCATATAGATGGTGAATACTATAGCAGATACACTAGAAATAAACAAGTACCTAATTCATTTGCTAAGTTTCTTTAAGAACATGGAATAATTGTCCACTGTACAATGCCTAATTCTCTAGACCAAAATAATGTAGCAGAAAGAAAAATCAAACTTTATTGGACATGGCATATAGTATGCTTAGCAGCTCTAAACTTTCTAAATTCTTGTGGACTGAAACTCTTAAAATAGCTATGTATGTATTAAATCAAGTTTCAATTAAACATATTTTTAAAACATCATTTAAGTTATAAAAAAATCAAAAATCAAGTTTATAATATGTATGCATTTATGGATATCCTTCTCAAATAAGAGTTTATAATCCACATAAAAAAAAATGTTAGATCTAAGAATGATAAGTGAATATTTTATTAGATATTTAAAAAGATCTAAGGAATATAGATTTTACTGTCCATTTTATTACACTAGGTTTGTGGAATTAAGAAATGTAAAATTTCTTGAGAATGACTTGATCAGTGGGAGGTATTAATCCTAGAACTTAGTTTTTGAGATTGATTATTCAAAAATTCAACCTTCAACTTTAAGTAATAAATTAATTGTCATTAATAATATTTCTTCAGTACAAATGAGTGTCGATTATCAACTAGTTGATATCCAACCAATAATGAACAATAATTTAATCCCATAAGTAATGATGATATTCTGATAGATTCGATTATTTAGAAATTATCTAAAAATATTAAACAACAAATTGTATAATAACCTCCTCAAAAGAATATTGATACAATATTAAAAAGATTATTAAATCAAAAGATCATTTATACGTAGTAATTATATTGTGTATCTATAAAAATTTTACTATAATGATGAAACTGAATCCTGATATTTTTTCACAAACTATGAGTTGTCAAGATTTGACTTATAGTATAATACCATGAAAGATGAGATGAATTCTATGTCAGTAAGCAAAGTTTAGGATCTTATTGAGTTTTCTAAAGAGTTTATATATTGGGTGTAAATGGATCATTAAGATTAAGAAAAATTCATCAGATAATATTAAGAGATACAAGGCTTGACTTGTTACCAAAAGATTTACTCAAAAGAAAAGAATTAATTACACAGAAACTTTTTCTCTTGTGTCTAAAAAAAATTTCAATGAGTAATTATAGTATTAGTAGCTCATTTTGATATAAAATTACAACAAATAAATGTAAAAATAGCTTTTCTCAATGAAAATCTAGAAGAAGAGGTTTACATGAAATAACTTAAAAGATTCTCTTCTAAAGATGATGAGCATTTAGTTTGTAATCTTAAGAAATCTATATATAAATTAAAACAAGCCTCTAGTAAGTGGTATTTAAAATTCCATAATATTATCTCTTCTTTCAATTTTAAAGAGAATATTATGGATCAATATATATACTAGAAGGTTAGTGAAAGTAAAATTTGTTTTTTTATTTTATATGTAGTTGATATTCCACTTGTAACTAATAATAAAGGATTGTTACATGAGGTAAAATAATTTTTTTCTAAAAATTTTAATATAAAAGATATGGGTGAAGCATCTTATGTCATTGGCATAGAGATCTACAAAAATAGACATTAAGAAATATTAAGTCTATCTTAGGAAACTTATATGAAAAAAATTTTAGATGGAAGATTGTTCATTGAGTGTAACACCAATTGTTAAGAGTGATAAATTTAATTTAAACTAATGTCCCAAAAATGATCTCCAAAAAAAATAAATAAAAAACATTCCATATGCTTCAACTATTGAAAATATTATGTATGCTCAAATTTGTATTAGATTTGATATTAATTTTGCATTTGAAATGTTAGGATGATATCAGAGTAACCCAAGTATAGACCACTAGAAAGCTGCAAATAAAGTCTTAAGGTATCTTTAAAGGACCAAAGATTATATGTTTATGTAAAACCAAATTGATAATTTGAAAGTAATTGACTACTCAGATTCTAACTTTGTTGGCTATGATGATTTAAGAAAATCCACTTTTACATATATCTTTATGCTAGCTATCAAAGCTTTGTCTTGAAAAATGCTAAATAGACATTAATTGCCACTTTTACTATAGAAACTGAGTTCGTTTTGTGTTTTGAAGTTACCTTACATAGAGTATAGTTAACGAGTTTTATATCTAAGCTTAAAATTATGGATTCTATTTTTAAGTTATTGACGATATATTATAATAATTCAGCTACTGTATTTTTAGCTAAGAATAATAGAAGTAGGAGTTAAAGTAAATATATCGACATTAAATACTTAGCTATCAGGAAATGTGTTAAGGAAAGTAAAGTGATCATTAAGCAAGTTAGTATTGAATTAATGATTCTAATTCTTTGACAAAAGGCATGCCACCAAAGGGTTTTGAGAATCATGTTGCTCGGATGGGTCTTGTTTCCATTATATAATTTGTTTTATATATATACATATTATTTGGTTAATGAAACTCTATTTATATAATGTTTTCTCATTATGTGCACACATTTATTTGAGAGAAAAATTATTTGTGATTAGACCTAGAATTATTCATTAAGTTAAGGTCATTAAATAAGACTAAGAATAAACATAAAGTTTATTCATTAATTTAGCACGTATAAGCAAATAAGAAACATAATATATTACAATATATGGAAAAAAAGTTGTCAATTTTAATAGCCTATCGCCATAATTCGTATGTTTGTTTCGTAAATATGAGAATTTGATAAATTTATGGACCAACCGGGAGAATGTTGGCAGTAGTAACCCCCATTGGTGGTAACCATCCATAAAGTGACCACCCATAATTTTCCCAACTACCTTTCAACTCTCATTTTTGTACTTTGGCAACCTCCAGTGAGTAACTACATCGAGAGTGGTAACTTCCATGGATGGTGTTTCATAACTTCCATCCTATTTTTGATGGAAAACCTATAAATGGAGGAGAAACTATGGTAGAAGATCTGTGAGCTCCTTATTCTTGTAAGTTACCATCAAGTGATGATTAAGAAAGCTTGAAAGGCTTCCTGCTGACCCCAAAACAACAAGTAACTAACAATGGCAAGTAGTAAGCTTTCTTGGGCTTCCACTTTCATTTTTTAACAATTTAAAGCATGGTTTATGTCCATGCTTACACGCAAGAGTCCAATCTTCGGCATCACAACGGTTATGTTGTTCAAAGAAGCAGTAAGTTGAGTACCATTTTGGCAAGGTGGACACGGGTTTTGTCCTAAACCAATGGTGTAAAAAAGATGGCGATCAAGAAGAGCTCATCATTGACTGCAGCATTGATAATCCTTAGAAGGTATGTTTTACCTGATTCAACCTCCATGGCAAAGGTATCTATGAAAGAAAATTTGAATAGAATATTAGACGTGTTTCAGTCACTTTTAATATTAGAATTAACTTTTCTTGTTTTTGAATAAAAAAAATGATGAAATTAGGGTGATCTACGTTTCTCAGAACAAGGGAAGAGTGGCCCTGGTTTGCCATTGATAGCATGAGCATCTGAAGTTTGTGGTGGCAGGCCCAATCAATTAGCTTGGTTTACAATCGTTTCAAAATCTGAATTCCACCATTCTCCTGCACATATCTATAAGAACTTTGCATATTAAAATTTATTCTCTTCAAAACTTTCAACTTTTAGTATGTTTATAAATAATTACTGATGATATAACCACTTAGGACTATATTAGTTTCTTGGTAAGGTTGAGGAAATGGAAATGGAGTTCCTTGTTTTGGCATGATAACAGTGGCACCAAAACAGTAGCCCTTAGCCACAAAATATGAGCATGCCACCACGGGGTTCCTCTTTGACCGGTGATGTTGAAATCACAATCGTAGCTGTTTCGAGTCTTGACAGGATACTGTGTTATGTATACTGGTCCATCAGCCCAATCATTGCGATATTTGCTTCAAACCATGCCTATATTCAATGGAAAACAAACAAATTCATATATTTTTTAATTATAGATGGCTGCAAAATTTTTTATTTGATACTTCATAATTGACATATATGCCAATGAATAGACATGTAATATTAATGTGCATGGTTGGTCACATTGACTATAACTCGATCTTCTTCTTTAGCATAGATTGTAGGCCCTGGAAAAATTCCATTGACAGTAACAATTGGTTTAGTATGGCACAACTTGCTCGCATTCTTCATTTGAATCTGAATCACCGGGAAAATAAAGCATTAAACAATGAATAAGTCCTATTGCAATGAAAGAAAGTAGAAAGGAAAAATAGTACTAACACGTTGACACGTACATCAAATTGATACCTCTTCACAGCTGCATCAAGCTTGAAATGAAAGAAATCCCACAAAGCAAAAGATGATGATCGAAACCGAAACTGAGTAGCGAAGATGCTGCATTGCCATTTGCTGCATATATCAGTTAAAAATGAAATGAAGTTTTTCAGACTGACTACAACTAAAAATGAGTGAATGCGGAGAGAGAAGAAAACAAATGTTACTTATAGCAAAATGGAAGCCAAGATTGTAGGTTGGCAGCATAGCTAGTCTCATTAGGTATAAACAAACAGCAATGTCTAAACAAAGCTTGGAAGCAACATTTATAAGAAGTTGAGATATCCATGTATTGTCTGTAAAAAATATAAATATATACCACATATTTATAATATGGAGTACCTCGAAAGGTGATAATAATGATCAGCATCTTTATCAAATAGTAATAACGAGTTATAAAAATATTTATCTTGCTTTTATTAAGATTTTCTAAGCAGAAACATGTTGCTTGGCTGCTGCTTTGGTTTCAGGGGTTTAAGAATGTTGGGTGAATGAAAGAGATTGACATTCTCCTTCTAAGAAAAATAGATATGGAATATAACGCGTGTATTTGAAGTTAATCAAAGCTGAACTACATATATTGTAATGTTGGCTTGATCTTAGTTGGGGCCGCATTTGGGCTAATAGGTAAATGGGCTTTGACCTCCTTTACCATTTTAAAATAAAATTAGTAGAGATTATTAAAGATCTAATAGTCTTATCATTCTTGCAAGACCCATTCCATGACAAATATTTATTCTGTACTCTAAAAGAAATGGAAAAGCAAATTGGATGATACCTTTTTATTATTTTAATTATGTTTCATGATCACTATCTCCGTACCTTTTATCATTTTCTCGCACGTCTCTCTTACTAGAATTTTTTCTTATGCAGACTTGGTTACGAATTCACAGTCAGGAATTCCTAGGGATGAAATCCGAGCCGAATAATGTACGGTCATATGATAAATTTGTAAGTAGAAGTGAGTTGAGAAATTGTGAATGTCCCAGCTTCGAGTCCTCACGGGACTCTTACCAATCCTTTAAGTTGCATATAAGTTTGTCGGTTGATTCTTCTCGTTATTGAAATAAATCCTGCCTAAATTCTCACTTTGGATAAACGCTTGATAATGTATAAGTAAATTATAATATTTCAAAAATATTATTATAATATTTTAAAAAGTAAAATTACATAAAATTAATAATAAACTATGTTTGAAAAAAATATCATAAAACAATAGGATAAGTGACAATTAATTTTAATTCAAAGGACGAAAAAGTTATTTTAAATAAAATGGTTGTTGACCTTAATTTAAAGGTCAGAAAATTTAAGATAAATAATTAAAATTAGAAAGGTAGACCATACCATTCAACCCTAACTTAAAAATTAGGTAAATCGAGACAAATATTGAAGAACGTAACCTAATTTATGTTTACATTATACTTGATTCAAAGCTCAAATCGAATAATAAATCCTAAAAAAAATAAATTTATTATAAAGTCTAAGTATTAAATCTGGGTAAGGTGTTAAGATCATTTACCTTATAATAGAATTAAAGGTCAAATTTGAGGGCTAACTACCCGATGATTATATTTAACTAAAGAAAAAAATGAGAGATGGTGAAAGGATACATGGTAACGTCGAAATTATGGACTCTCTTAAAATTGCGTACCTCTATAATTCCCATTAAGGCAGCCATGCAATGCAACTCTTAACTCTCAAACTCTAAAAACCTTATGCAAATTTACTCTCTTTCTCTTAAACTCTCGAAGTTAATTTAAGCAGAAGAGAATCTATGCTACGGAGTTGTCTTTCCTTTGATCTTTTCTTGTGATTTACAAATTGTAGTAGCTAAACCATGGTAAAGGTCGATAGCCTAGTATCCAAGATCCCCGCTTCCAATTCTGTGTATGAACAAATTATTATAAATTTATATTAATTATATAAAAATTAAGTTTAGTGATCTAAATTAATTACAAATGTTTAAAAACATTAAAATAGAAAAATCCTAGAGCTCAACGTGGCATAATACAAATTTAATGGACTCATGAGACTTGCTAGGACAACCTTTAATGGACTGTATTTTCTGGCCATAGGCTACTTACTTTGTTGTCGAATACCAATGACTAAATGTATCTAGTTTGGGCCATTGCTTTCTACCCAATACTTAATATACTTCGCAATATCTACTTACCGTTTGTCCTTAGTAACACATTGATCTCACCAAACGGTGCTTTGGTCATCCATTTCAGGGCGTTTATATCAAACTATGGCTATTTTGTTATATATTTTACATTTTATAAAAATAACCAAAATTAACAGAAATAAAGAAAAAATAAATTATATGAAATATCTGATAATTACACCATACTATTATAGCAATTTGTACAAAAAATTTACATAAAAATTTTTTATTCTTAATATTATTTTGATTTCTAATGATAATAATAATGCTTTTAAAAGGTAATCTTATCCTTCATGCATGTTTTTATTTTCTCTCAGCTTCGAAAAATCAATAATATATTATACCATAGTTTATGTTAATTAATATGCTTAATGGATGCCAGCTTCTCTTATTACTGTTTTTACCAATGAACTAACTTAAGCAAAGGACTACATCATGCTGTCGCATGAGTAGTAGATATGTGGGCATGTTCCATTCAACTCCAAAGCTTAGTTATTATTATTTTATCTTAAAAAAATAAAGTTCCATCTTTTTAAAAGGAATCCGAGGATATGATGCAAATTATATATTTAAATTTAATTTTATTTCAAATAAAAAAGTCATAAGTACTGTAACTCTATGAATCTCATGCAAATAAAATATATATTTCTTTTTGTAAACTTTTTTGAAGTCTTAGTCTTTGACTTGAAGCTTAAGAGAGGTGAGGTTATGATTAATTTAATGAAGATGATTCTTAATTTATTAATTAGATTAGAGATTATAATTGACAGAGCCTCTGTTCTTGTGCTTTGGGTCACATATATTCTATTATATTCTATTACTTAAGAGATAATACATTTGTCTTTACTTAAGTTTCCTTCTTTTTTTTTTTAATATTAATTTGTTAGGAAACTTTCCTTCAAATTGAAGAAGTTAATATTTTAACTGTCCATATTTACATGGTACTTGAAGTTTAATGATGATTTTGATTCATTTTCATGCATGCTTCAATTTTTCCCACATGGGTTCTTTTCTAATTTCGACTGCTAATTATGTTAACCACAACATAAAGACCATGAAAACCTCATTCTTGCGTCAGAAGGAAAATTACAGAGAAGCCAAGAAGTAAAAAACGATTTACAAATTAGATAAATAATATATAAATACCCAAAGTTCTGTTAAATATACATTTTAATTTTATTACTTTTAAAAATATTTTCAAAATCTCAATTTGTTAATTTAGATAAAAATAAAGGGAATATGATACATTTAACTTTTAAAATAATTATAATTAAGAAGATATTATTGTAATTTATAATAAAAAATAAAAATTTATTAAATTAGGATTTTTATGAAATGCTTTATTAAAACTAAGAAATATTTTGCTAAATTAGGATTTATATGAATATTTTTAAAATTAGTGAAATTAAAATGTATATTGAATTAAATTTTAAGTGCGAGTGCGTGCGTGTATAAATAAACACTTTTTTTTTTACAAATTGAATGAAGTTGTATAAAAATATAAAACAAGAGGCTGATATTGGTAGACAAACTGATTGAGTTTAGACTAGAATGTCAACCTAAATGAGAGACAATATTAAATGAAATGGGAAACCATCCATTATGGATCCAGGGCCTCGTCAGGAAGCACCATATTTCTTCTCAGTATTCTCAGGTACAGGTTTTCCTAATGAATCTGCTGATTTATTTATTTATTTATTTTCAATTCAGCTCTGTAAATTAATCTACCATTATCATATTTTCCTTGGTGTTCTTGTCAATATCAGATGCGCAACCTTGTGAAAATAGTCAGCAGGGTTAACCCCACTTTGACTAAGGGATATAAGTAGGATTACAGAAATAACTTTTATCATTTCACCATCCAATACACAAAAATAACAAGAATAACTAAGAAAAAGAAAACTGCTTATAAATCCATTTACTCAATTTATATTAAGGAGGATTTGCATGCACTTCTTTTTTTTCGTAATATATATTAATAATTTGATGATAGTTTAATTATTTGACTCATTAAATAAATTATTTAAAGGCAATTGATTAGTACGACCCATTTAAAATGGGTGCATGAAAATTTTAGCATATATTGAATTATGATAATAATTATTAAAAAATAAAATTTATTAATAAAAAATAAAAATTTTATTAAAAATTAATGTTATAAAATATTACTTCAATTTTACTTTTAGAGTAGAGATACGAATTTTCAGGTTTCTATTGAAAGTGATAAATTAACTGTTTAAAGTCAAAATAAAATATCGAAAGGATTGGAATCCCAAAAGCATAATCTGAATGATGTAATTTGACCAACAATGGAAGAGGCATAGATCAAGGGATCTCATACTCTCACAAATTTGAAATCTTAAAGGCGAAAAAAAACAACATAAATCATGAATCCTGAAGAAATTAAGGTTATAAGTGTCAATAATTATAATGTCTCCATGCAAAAAACATAAACAATATTTCACTAAATCTTCTACGCATTCGTATTAACTAAAATTTATAAATCAATCGACACTACTTCAACTATTGATATATCAGAAATTCAAACCAGCACCACTAAAAAGAGTTATTTCTGCCACAAATATGGGGATCTGAGTCTAAATATGATGCCATGTCCATGCAAATGGGAGAAAATGTACGCAAGAGGATAAGAAAATGAGTGCTTCTCATAATTCTGATGGCTACTATCAACATGAGCATATGCAGTCATTTTAGAAAAATGGGAGTTGAAGACAATCGTGATAATTGATCATCTCCAATTTTATTTGAACTTAATTCAGTCTTGTAAGCCAAACAAACTTAATACATTCTATACGATCAGAAATTAATGATTAATGCTAAGACTTAAAATCATGATGAGCGGAGTCAATTGTATATATGTTTTCCAAGAATTAATTCAAAATAATAATCTCTTAATTTATCTTAACATTAATATCTTAATTGCTAATTATTTTCTGTGTTTGCCATGTGCACTTAGTAGAAATGATGTCGGCATCCATATTGATAGATTACAATTCCATCATAATTAATGAAGAAATTCGAGAACGTAATAGTGCTCTGAAGAGGTTAGAGAGACAAATTTTTTTATATAAAATATTGAATAATAATTTATATATTATAATAAATATTAATTAACAAATTTAAATCAATATAATTAATAAAAATAAATTATATAAATTATATGATAACTAATACTATTATAATACATTAATTTGTACCAAAAATTTATATCTCTAGCATTATTTTTAATCCAAACTAGAGAGAACACATTCCTTTAATGAAAATTAATCACAATTTATTACTTCTTCTATGAAAGGATTGACATTTTTCAGTATAAATTTATACTTGTCATATTTTTTATTTAATTTTATAAATACATATTTTATTTATTAATCAATATTTCTTCAATATTATTCTCCTATCTATATTCAATCATTCATAATTTTATTTCACAATAATTATTAATAACTAGGAAGTTTGTTTTAGTCAAAAAACTTAAAAAGAGTTGTTAACATGAATATATTCCAATTAGTATAATATTATTTCACTTATAATTTCTCATAATTATTGTTGATAGTAGTTATCCAATAATTTAAGGTTAGAGGAGTTTCTACGTCGAGTATAAAAATATTTTAATTAATTAAAAATTAATTATTAATTAAAAGAGAGATTTGACTTAACTGCCTCTTATCAACTGTCGAGATCTGCTGCCCAACGGTTTTACCAGCCGCCCAATGGAAAAAGACGCAGGAAGGTCAAGGTAGGCCATGAAAATTGAGAAAGTTTATTTTTATAATTATTTTATTTTATTTTTCTAGTGGTTTGTTATTATTCATGACTAAGATTTAAAAAAAAAAAAAAAGAAAGAAAAAAGAAAAAAAAAAATTCTAATATTATACTCTATCACATTTTAAAAGAAAGAAAGTTTTAAATGTTTGAAATATATATTTCTAAAAATAATTGTTTACAATAAAAAGAAAAAATTTTTAAAAATTAAGACTAAAAATATTTTCTTTAAAAAAATTTAAAAAAAAGATAATTAAAACTTAAATTACAAGAAAAGAGCAAAATTAGTCAATTAAAATTGGACCTTTTCATTCTAATGCTCCAAATTTAAAAGAAAATTTTTTCGCTCTTTCATAATATAAATAATTTTATTTTTACTTTTTATTTACAAAATTAATTCAAAAATATTTAATTTCTAATTAATTAAAAAATATTCAAAAATTCATAGAGAAAACTCATTTTCTATTTCTAAAATATTTTTTAATTAAACATTACTAACTTGAGTATTATAGTGAAGTAATTTTATGTAAATAAAATTGATTGTTGGTATTGAAGCATTATAATTTTGAAGTCCCGATTAATATAAGACGGAGATATTAAATATTAAGTATTAATAAAAAAAATAAATAAATTCTACTAAAAATTTATGTTATCAAACTATTTTTTTAACTTTATTTTTAAAGTATAGTGAGAATATAACAATTTAAAGAAAAAGAGTGTAGATTAGATTAATTTTAAAGAGAAATTGAAATTTTCAGCTGATCAAGTCTAATTACCATATGTATATTGAAGTAATTTGCAGTTAAAGAATAGATTATATAGTTTATAAATATTATTCAAAATAATCTCTCTGTATTTATTTTTATAAAATTTCTATTTTATAATATAAAAATATTCTTAAAAGAGAACAACCATAAGAAAAAAGAAAAAAGATTTGCCATTTTTTTTTTTTTTTAATTTTTAAAACACAAATGCATATGTAATGACAGTATTACGAGAAGAGAATTCTCTTTGAAATCCAAATTTAAAAGAAAAAGGGTAGGACTGAAATTGAAATTAATAGTTTCTTCTGGATGAAATGTAAAATCAAATTACATGATTTTGAAAATTGAAATATGGGACAAATCTCTGTCTTCTTTTTTCTCTCATTTCCAGGCTTTTGAAAACAACTGAATGAAAGCAATCAGGATCACCATCGCCATCACAAAATCCTGAAAGAAAGAAAATATAGCCAGGTAAAGCATGCATGCATGCCGACACCGACCGACACTTTTATTCAAAATAATATCTTAAGTAAATTAATAATCTAATTAATTAATTATTTGCATTAAAAAGGTAATTTGACTATGAGCTAATATATACATATATATCGTGAAACATGAATAGAATATTTTAAATCTTTTAATGTTGAACAATGCTACTCATTTTAAATTTGTATTTTAAATTTAACTTTAAATAATAGGACATTTATCAATCCTAGTAATAAAATAATGCAATAAATAATTTCAAATTTGATAAAGATATATCAATTAATCGATAATTTTCTGTCATGTTTCACTCGTGAGATTTACACGTATCAATCGTTACAAGTTTTTGAGACACATTCTAAGTTCCAAAACATATTTTTTGAACCTGTAAGATATTTTAAGCACCTATTTTATGTACAATTATGCATATATATTAAAAAATTATTTCTCAAATTACATCATTTACATGATCACATAAATCGTCTCTCTGAAATATTTCACAATATTTTCTTGAAATGATTGTGTGTGTGTGTGTGTGTGTGTTAGGTTTACAAAATATACAAACACATAGCTTAGAAATATTCTTTACATCCAACATAAAATAATTTGATTCATAAACAATTTGAGTACATATATTTTCATTTATTCTAAGTGAAACAAATAATTAAACGATGAGTCAAGAATAAGAAATATACCTGAGGGCTTTAAACCTCTAAACAATCACTACAAATAGCTAATATTCTATTTTACTCGTGATCACTTGAAAGTGAAGTGTGAAGGAGTGAATATATGAAAGTATACTTAATGAGTGGATACGAAAACATCGTTATACATATAAAAATAGTAATACAAAAATATTTTAAGAAAATATTTATGAATGTATAAAAAAAAAATAATTTGTTTCAATGAAAACTATGACCTATATCTAAAAATTATTAGGTTGACCTCTTTTTTAATGTTTACTCTGGCCAAGAGTAAACCTAAGCCTTTAGTGACTATCACTTTTCTATGAAAACCAAAAGAATATTAAATAAAATGTTATGAATTCATTTAAGAATAAACTATGCTCATTTTAAAAAAATTCGTCTATTACTGATGTTGCCCTCGAGTAATATATGAATCTATACGTGTCCGTCCTTGACATTCTCGTCTAGTGAATCACTCTACAAATGAGATCATAATCTTCTTCATATTGGCTCCACTAGTGCACATACTCACTTAAGACAAAAACTGCCTTAGCTCCTTCCTAGGCTACTTAAATCTTTTAACTATAGATGGCTCTTCGATCATTATTATCATAAAATCAAATCAATCATATGAAATCTAATGTAATAATCATTTATAACAATCACTATAATTTAAATCATATCAATAGAACATATTTAAAATGTTTGGCCTCCTGACCGCATACATATAAGCATACCAACATATATAAGCATACCAATATATCACAACCACAGACGATTATTATTCATTTTAAAATCATAAAAATAAAATTGTTTCTTATTTAGAAGATAATAAATTTTATAAAATATTTTAAAGAAATAAAAGCATATAAAATATATCTACTCATAGCTTAGGGAGGGTAAACACTCTCTTTCTAACCCTTACCTCTTAGAAGCTTATCACTCGAATTCTTGGAGCCTAATTCATACATACAAATTTCTAAATCCTCAAGTGAAACCAATGCAATCTATATGCTGAGAATATGCTCAATGTGCTAAATTTTTCCTAACCAAACTTAACCTATTGAGGTAAATGCATTTTTTGACCATTTAGCCGATTTCTATCCAATAAAATCTCATGGCTATTTTTATATTATCAACAAAACCTTCATAAGTTAATTTAAAACCTAGGTTCGATTTTCAAACTTATGACATAACTAAGGTTTTTCTGGAATTCATTCATTTTTCCTAAAGTTTAATCTTCTATCAACTCGATATAAACCTATTTGACCTATAAACATTGTATTCTAACTTAGGTTTTTCAAAATCTTGCTCTAGTACTAGAATTTCCTAAATGAATAGTAAAACCTAGTGTACTAATTTGATTATTCTATAAGTTAATGATTAGAATGCATTAGAAAACTTACCTAAGAGTTGATTAAAGTCCTAGGAAGTTGATTCCTTTGCTAATTATGAAAAACCTCAAGTTACTCATAAACCCTAGATTTCTCCTAAGCTAAATCTTGCCTAATGCTTGAAAATAAACCTTTTTCTAACCTTAGAACGATGAAAATAAGTTGTTTTAAGCAAAAAATTAAAAAGAAATTGAAGAAATGACTGAAAGGGAGGGAGAATTTTTGGTGGAATCATGGGAAAAAAGGAAAAGAGAGCAAAATGTGAGAAGAGAAAGAGGAGAAGAAAAATGAGAAAGTTCTAGATTTGGGGGCTATTTATATTGGAGGGTAAAATGATGAATTTGCCTTTAAAAATTAGAAAGGAAAGATCTAAAAGCAACAAAATATAAAGGACGACAAAACCTACTGTCATAACCCAATTTGTCCTCTGTAATTTTGTTTGTTGCAGATTTTTATTTTTGTGAAAATTTTATCTCAGGTAATATCTCTTATCCTT
>JAWDEX010157367.1:0-19718 GCA_035221805.1 Trichilia hirta | reverse complement strand
TATTTTTTATTTTTTATATTTGAATTCTAATTTTGAATCAATAATTCAGACATTTCTTACTTTATTTTTACTCAATATTTTAATAAATTATTATCATACTTGAATGTTCCTTTAATATTAATCAAAAATACTAAAAATGTATAAAATAGTTAACAACTTCATTCAATTTATATATAATTATTCACAATAATTTTTTTTTAAACACAATTTATATATAACAGTAAATAAAAATATATCTTAATTTAGTTCTCGAAATTTTACTCGACGGTGATATCTACGGAGGTAATAGTCGATATTAGTCAAATAATAAAGTTAAAAATTATTTTAAAGTTTAAGTAATTTGAGAGTTTTTAATATTTAAAAATATTTTAGTTAGTAAAAATTTAATACGAGAATAATTTTATTTTATAAATAGCGATATAAATTATTATTAATTAAAATTTTAAATAATAAATATTTTTAAATTTAAATTTTAATCTGTAGTTATTTTTTGATATTTCAAAAAAAGTAAAGATACCTTTTACAGACCCTAACTGATGCCATCAAAGTGCTTACCCTTTTCTCGCCAGAATTTGACGCACACAGCCACTGCTGGTTAGCCCAGGAATTGAACTAACTTCATAACAGCCTTTGATAAAATAAACAAGTTTCTTCCAGAAATTAGGAACCTAGTTCCATGAATCGATGATTTACAGTCTATTGCTTTTTAGCATTTTATTTCTTCAGGTGTATAGTTTAGATTTGTGTTTTTCGCTGGGTTCTCACAAAATTCTATTAAAAAGAAGTGTGTGATGAAATTTCTAAGAGTGCAATTGAAAGAAAGACTAGATATGGAAGGAATTGCAATCAAAGTTTATTGAGTTAAATTTGCAAGTTCTTCGACACTGATTTACCAGATTAATAATGCTTGGTGTATATATGCTTTTCATTTACCCAAATTAATTAATTGGTTTATAGCTACTACAAAACGAATGAAAATTTTATGCTGTTTGGTGGAATATGATGTTTTGAAGCAACTAAGATTTCTGTCCATATCGTTCTAGCACGAACTCACAGTTTCTAAAGATCTCTTGATTTTAATTAGTAAATTTTGTGTATGCAGATAAGTGTTTGGGGAGTAAATCACTAAAGCTAAAATTCCTGTGGCCTGTCAATAGGAATAAATTGCAAAAGAGACGTTGTGTTTTGTATAGTTCGGTTCTAAATTTTACTTTTAAAAAAAAAAAAAAAAAATTGAAGCCTTGCCTAGTTTTTTCGCCTACCCTATTTACTGCTGTGGCTTCTGTTAGTCAATGTATATTTTATTCTTAGTTTTAGGAGTTGAGGGAAGTAATTTCAAAAGCTAAATATGTAGCACTAGAGTTTCTATTACAGCTTTTCAATTGTGAACGTATTTTGAATGATATATTCAGTTGCGACGTTAAATTGAGGATTGAAACATGGATGAGGGAATGAGGCAATTCCAGAAGAACTCGATTGAGCTTAAATATGAAGCTGAGCAACTTCGTTTAGCTCAACATCAGGTGATTCAACCGAACTGTTTTTTTTAATCATCATTTCATGTTTGTTTGAATTCCTATTCTCTTTGTAGGGATACCACATTCTCAACAGTTCCTTTTGATAACTGAAGTTAATGCACTTGGCTTCTTCAGAAAGCAACAAGCATAAGTTACGACAGAAGACAGGCATTAATGTATATTGGGCATTTGATCAAACCTTTTTTTTTTTTATTTTGTCGGAATTTTAACTACATCTAGCGTAAGATAAAGTATGTCTTCTCTCTTCCTTGGTTTTCTTAGGTCACTGATGGATACTGCTAATTTTTTGTTATGGAAATATAGATGGTTGAAAATGATAAAATCAGAAATGGGAACAGGGAAGCACTTACTGCACTGAGGAAAAGAGCTCAGACAACAAAAACAAGTGTTCCATCTGCTTTTGAGTCAATAATGAAGGATATGGGAGCCCCTGGAACTAGGCCATTGGTGAAGGAGGTGTGTGCAACCTGTGGCAACCATGACTTGAATGAGGAGACTTGGATGATGTTTCCAGGACTGATTTTTTTGCTAGGATTCCATTTCATGCCGCTCACACCATTTTAGAGACAGGTCCCTTCTGCAACATTTTCAATTTGATGGAGCTATACTCTTAAATTGGTTTACATGAAATATTACTGAGAATCATTTGAATGCCATTTGGTAATTTAGTATTAACCGTTGATGTGTAGGTCAACAGCAGGAGTTCTTTAAGGAATTTAATTTTGTTTTGTATGTTACTCAGTTTGCTAGTAAACAGTAATTGTCTACAATAATTTCAAGAACATGAA
The DNA here is from genome assembly GCA_035221805.1 of Trichilia hirta. Lineage (NCBI taxonomy): Eukaryota > Viridiplantae > Streptophyta > Magnoliopsida > Sapindales > Meliaceae > Trichilia > Trichilia hirta. Next base: position 17,392 of record JAWDEX010157367.1, on the reverse strand, counting down.
ATTTCTAAATGCTTGGAAATTTTTGTTTATATGCTGAAAGATCTAACTTTGTGGAATGGGTTTGACTAATGATTTATTGAGCATTTTTTATTTTGACAGATCTGCACGCATATCTTGACATGGATGACTGTCAGAATTTGAGAAAGTTATTAGCATGATTAGTAATTGTCTAAATAATGTCTAAAATGCCACAGAGAGGCAAATGAATGTGGAGTTAATTAATCTAACTTTCTGGGTATTAGATCCATATGTTTGAAGATTAGTAGGATACAGTATGGAACCTTAATTTCCTTATGCACTCTTGCTAGTCATTCGCATGATCCTTTTACTGCTCAAAATAATAGTAAGGACTCATTTATTATGAAAGAAATAGCAAAGTATATTCCTTTGATAACATTGAATTGCCGCTGTTGGCCAATTGCATTCAATTAAACCAAACTAAAAGATTTCTCTTCAGGGAACTTCAAGGACATTTCTCTCAAGAAGATTTTTGATAGCTGTTTTATCATGTTGGGAATATGGGTCATGAATTGTAGAGTCCTATTATTTTGTAGTTGACTGTTATTTCTTTGTAATCTGCTAAACTGGAGATTCTTTCATTTTGGTAATATATTATTCTTCTACTAAGTTTGATGGTGAGTTTGTTGAATTTTAATTTTGTTTTATGGCAGAGCAAGCACAAGTTGACTATGAAACCAAAAAATTGCAAAGCTCTGTGAAGGAGAAGTCTTTTCTTATATCAGAAAATGCCCTCGCCGACAAGATCAGTACTGGTGTGCTCAGATCACTTGTAACCTTAACCAATAAACCCAAGTGATGCCTGTGGAAGAAATAGCCTATATCCCATTGATAATTAATCATTTTTCTCTACATTGTGAGTTACTAATCATAGGTTTACCTTCACTTTCAACCCAGGAGAAAGGATTTGTTTTAATCTCCTCATTTGGGTGACAGTTGCTAAATTTATGTTTATCATTTTACTATTTTATGATTTCTGGAACTTCCCCCTCTATATATGCAACCTGTAGAGCTCCTATATTGGAATTTATTTGTTTACGGATTCATGTTGATGGATGTGCTAGAAATTGTCATTTTTGATGATAAGTCTGTTCCTTGTTTCTGCAATTTCTTCCAATGTTTGCTCATTGTTCACAGCTGTCATAATTGCCATATATGCATTAGCCTCAACTTTTTAAAATATGCAGAGAAGAAAAGTGGGCTCATACTGTTTTCTGAGTGCAGGATTTGTGAAACAGTTGTTACAGAGTTTCAGTTTAGTTCTTGATACTTACTATACGGAAAATGCTTGCTAATATGTAGTTAAGCTAGTGATATATATATTTTTTTTTAACATTTCTACATTGAAGCAGCACTCCTCTGTTTCCTCTACATATGCACACACACCATAAGCATACTTGAAAACACAGTATTTGTTTCGTAGGATACAACCCTGTTTTTATGTTGAAGATTTTATGAAATTTATTCTGTATGCCTCTGATATCTTTGTAAGTATTTTTGTTGGATTTGTGATTACAAATAATAGGTTTTAGCTTTTCACTTTTTCCTCACCTTCACGACTCATTTTCATCCTCACCACTTATGAAATGTCATAAAGCTTGCTGTCAGGCTCAGGGACCATCTACTTTTATACTTTAACTGAAAGTGGGAGGTTTCGTGGGAACTGATCAAGCGGTTGAAGATAACGTGTAACATCATTGTCTCCTTTGTTTTCATGTGGTCCAATTTTGCTAATGATAAGCACATGATCTCGAGCAACCTCATGGGAATTGTTCTCCTAGTTTGTTTCGCATCACCATGTCACACCCTTGCTCCTCACCCCCCACTCCCCCCAAAAAATTTCTCTTCCTTTTATCAAAAACTAATAATTGTTGATGAAGGTTTGATAGGGAAAAATTAAGTTACAAAACAAATATTTAATTTAACGGAAAAATTTAGCCTTGATGGTTTTACAGAGCCCTGCATTTTTCAGATGGTGACCTTTTTCAGATGTTACTACATGTTTACACACTATGGCCATTTGATATAAAACATGTACATTTATATTCTAAATCTTCAGATTGGTTGCTTGCTCATATGATGATTTTGGGGTTTCTGGGAAATGACATTGCTATTTGTTATTGGTGACCTTTCCTATGCTTCAGCTTTTGGACACATCCATTGTCTTGTGTATCATGGATCGTTCGTTGCTAATAGATGAATATTACTGGCCTTCTTATTTCAGATAGAGAGAACTGCTTGACTTCCTTTCCACTAGAGTCTATGGCTGAAGCAGGGAAGACTTTGAATATGAGAAAAAATTGATGAGGCAATGCAGCTGCTACGCTTCCTTAAGTTTCTTTGGTTAAGAGAATTCGATCATTTTTTTTTTTCTATCGGGGAAGGAGTAAACTGAAGGTGAGTAGATACATAATCCTTCATCTTTCCAGAACCCGCTTTGTAAATCTTTTCATTTTGGATATGATTCTTTCTGGAATGTAATCACCGTAATAGCAGATTGATTCATTCTCATGTGAATAATTTTTGGTGGGACTGAAATTTGATCCTCTGTTCTAAACTATAGTTGTGAAAAAAAAATAACTACCATTTGAAGAAGCAATTGGGTCTGGTTGAATATTCGATCTTACTTGCTATTAAGACAATGCCAGATATTGATGTACTCGTCTGAATCCTTCATTAGTCTCGTTATCTTTGAATAGCCAAGCAAGATAGGCGATGTTGACTGGGCAGGGAAGAAGATGGGAGTCCAATGATACAGCAGCTGTGCTTTTCCAGTACATTCATTTTCAATATGAAAAATAAAAAATTTTCGAACGTGTTTTCGGAGTGGAAATTGTTACAATTATATACGCTCTAAATCTATTTTTAATTTAATTGTAAATTTTATTAGAAATCGTTAAAAATATTGTGCTTGGTTTCTATTTATTTACACAAATAAATAATTTTATTGTGTTTGGTTTCTATTTATTTACACAAATAAATAATTTAAAAAGAGTCTGACTAAGTAATAGACATTCCGTATAGTGGTGTCAACTTCTGTTTCAGCCTTTCACCAAATGCCACCAGGCTTCCATCGTACTCCTATTTTACGCAGTTTGGTTTTGGACTCATTGACCCCGTCTCTGCAAGTTTCGTACGCCACGCGCCTTGCCTCTGTGCAATTGCTTTCTACTCCCTCGGTTTCACATAAAACACGTTATGGGTATTTTTGTAATTATATCTCTCCAACCGAAGCTAACGTGGAAGTTTGTTGTACAAAGATATAAAAGTCGGTGGCTCCATGAAACCACGCCACTTGCATAGTAGAATTATACATCGTACATTGAAAATTTGATCATGGTTCTCCTCTGTCCTTTAACCTTTCTCATTTGCTTTTATTTACAGCTATTGCCCTTGTTCTGGCCCATCGACGTGGCCCGATGTACTCTATATCAATAATGCACTACTGCTAAATGTAGAGACGCAGTGTTTTGCTAACCTAAGCATCATTTGCAGATGTCCGAGTGCGGCAAACACATAAAAATGTCGAATCATATTGCTTGCAATTGAAGGAAATCAGTGCAGCTATATCAGTTCAAACAATACGGGAAAGAGTCCCTTCGCCTAAATTTCTCTGATTTGATGGCTCTTTTTGATTTCCTTATGGTAAATGTTTAAACAACCTTGTAACTATATTTCGTCGAGGTTGAAATTAAAAAGAAATTATTTTAGTTTTTTTTTTTAATAATTATAACATAGAAGGAATGAATTCTTGCACAGTAAACACTGGGTTCTATGTAGAAAATTCCGTGACTGATTGTTATATTGAGGAGGTGACGAGGTTCGCAAAAAATAAGATGACAACAAATAGAGAAAATTTATTCTTTTACTGACTAATAGTCTAATGCGGTTGAAGAAAACACGCGATTAGAATAATGGAATGTCGAAGTGTTCACTAATAAAATTATCAACTGTTTTGACTTTATTGCAAAATCTACACAGATAAGTTTACACGTATAATTCTCTCAACGTTATCAACACGCTTCAATGAATCTCTCTTATTCTCGATTTTTCAAAAGATAAAACACGACATAAATATTTACTTTATATATATATATATATATATATATATATATATTTTAATGATGTACAAATTTTCTTTCGAATAATAAAGACTTATCATCGTATTTATATTTAATTATGATTTTATATGTCATTATGTCGATAAAATATTTATTATTCATAAATTCTTTACCTCGTAATTTTTAGTTTATTAGTATAAAAGAACTTAGTAACCGAGCTTATTAGATCGCTTTTTTTATGACACTTCTAAAAATTAAATTTGGGTTCTTGACGCTTGTAAAAGTATTATGAGTATCGTTTGACCTATATAACTCAATGATACTCATGATATTTTCACAAAAATTAAGGATTAAGACTCAATTTTTAAAGGGTTATAAAAGAAACGATCCAGTGGACTCAGTTACTAGACTAATATATTAAAAATTTTAAAATTAAAAATTAAAAATTAACAAATATTTTGTCGATGCAACGATCTATATGATCGCGATTAACTCAAGCGATACTCATGACGCTCTCACAAAAATTAAAAATTAAGGTTCAATTTTTAAGAATTACGAGAGAGGCAACCCAGTAAGTTCGGCTACTAAGCTCCTAATATTAATAGACAAAAAATTATAAGATAAAAAATTTAAGAATAATAAATACTTTATCAATATAACAATTCATATAATTGTAATTAATTGTGGATCTTATAATTAATTTTTACTATTTAAAAGAGAGTTCAGAAAACTCACAAAAAAATGTCTTTTAATATTAATACATGAACTCTCCTTCGAATAATAAAATTTTTCGAATAATAAAATTTTATCATTGCACTTATATTTTTATTATAATTTATTGTAAAATTATTTATTATTTTTAAACTTTTTACTTCAAAACTTTTGATCTATTAGTGTGAAAATGTAATAATCGAGTCCAATGGATTGCCTCTTTCGTAATTCTTATTGAAATCCAACTTTAATTTTTAACTTTAGTGAAAATATCTTCAGTATTATAAAATTGCGATAAAAAATATGTACCATAGTAAATTTTTATTGTTTTTATGAGGGCCGGTGCGGGTGCGGGTGCGTGTGCGTGTGTATACACACTAATTATTATAAAGAAAACTAACAGTATGAATTTTATTTATTTATTATAATAAATACTGAATTAAGTCGGGTCACTTTCGGTATATGGGTTACTTTCAAATTTTTGGTTTATTTTTATTTTTATTTTCTTAATTTACAATAAAGACAGTATGAGCAAAAAAAATCAAGGCAGGAAGAAGTTCATGTATCCATCCACGCATGATGAGCCTTCTGAGCAACTGAAGAAAAATTTAGCTGGTGGGCCCACCTAGTTTTCAAGTAAGAATAACGCGTGGCATTATAAACTGGAACTAAGTGAGAGACAAATCAAAACCACACGCTTTTATTGAAAAGTAAATGAAGCATTTTTTTTTCTTCTTATTTTTATGTTTTCCATTGCCATTCCTAACTAGGCGGACTTGAGAGATGAGGACACCAATTCCTTCACAGTTTACAGAGACTATGCTTTCAGTGGCTTTCATCATAAATACGTAACATCAGGTGGATGGAAAGGTAATTTCGTTTTTTTTAACTCTGCTAATAACTTCTGCGCAAGCCGCCTCCTTATACTCACATACAGCATCCCTAGAGAGAGAAGAAAGCTATACGTTTTAAAGTGGGATTTAAAGGGGGAAGAATGGGCTAAAGAGAGAGAGAGGGGGGACAGAGAAAAGCTTAATGTACACGGCAAAACGGTGGAGAAAGGAACAGTTAAAACTCTGCAAATGGCAACAAGTTAGGATTTCGAAATTCGCATCCATTCCCTTCTTCACTGAGTTCCATACTGCCATAGGTGAGTTTAACTGCTTATCCGGAAACTCCCCAAACAACAAACATGTCTCCAAAAGCCATTCCTGCTTCCCCAAAAGCAAAAACTACCATACAGTATATCATCCAAGAAAAAGTCCCAGCTTTTCTTTCCTTAATAGTAATCTATATTCAAAGCTGACACATTCGCCTCCCTTACAATTTTTCTTGTCTTTCTTTCGACTTTTTATTTGGCTCTTATTATTCTTTGTTGCCCTTTGACAGATCAAAAACGACGTAGTGTTCTCGCCGGTAAAGGGGGGGTTCTTTTTGCAAAAATGGTGGATTATGAATGGGGAAACCCGTCGACTATAATGCTTACCGGGGATGAACCAACTCAAGAACCGAACCAAACACGACAGATTTTCGAACATTACACCAGCCCAAATTCCTTCAACGAAGAACACAACACTGACAACTATTTTCCTCAACCTGATTCCGCCAACACAACCTTGTTTCACCAACACCAACACCAACACCACCAACACCAGCCTCATTATGTTCATTCCCTCTTTCACCCACGCGCATATAACAGTACACCTGCGTACGGGCAGTCCACCCATCATCAAACCATGCTCTCCATAGACGCCGTTTCGGCAGCTGCAGCAGGAGGTGGAGGAGGGTATTTCGTAATCCCAAAAAACGAAGAAGTTTCTAGACCCACTGATTTTGCTTCGAGGATTGGATTGAATTTGGGTGGGAGGACTTATTTCTCTTCTGCTGATGATGATTTCGTCGATCGGCTATACCGTCGTCCCAGACCAGGCGAACCCGGTTCCTCTAATATTCCCAGGTGCCAAGCCGAAGGTTGCAATGCCGATCTGACTCACGCCAAGCATTACCATCGTCGTCACAAAGTCTGTGAGTTTCACTCAAAGGCATCTACAGTCATTACGGCAGGGTTGGCTCAGCGATTTTGCCAGCAGTGCAGCAGGTTTTTAATTTGACAAAAATACCCTCTCTATGCATTCACATTTTCTGCGTACTGTGTAGTCCCCTCATGGCTTGTTACCCGGCGCAATAATCAGAGTCAGAGTCATCGCAGTTCTGTCTTAAGCTGATAATGATGATTTATTGCAGTGATCCCGAGGGCATTTGCGTCCGTAAAAGTACCTAGTCTTTCCGTTTACGTACTGTGCACTTTTGCTTCGCACTATTATTGAAATGATTTAACTAATTAGTAGTGGTAAGTGACTGAAACCCCTCCAACATGCATACATGTTTTCTGTCACGGCAATATGTAAGACAGCCGATTTCTTCATTATTCCTTTCGGGTGAAGACGGTTATGAAATTAGGAATATGACGGAAACACCCCTGGAATTATTTAGCGGAGCAAACGATTGGTTTTCCGTACATGTGGAGATTCCGGAAGCAGTCTCGTATGTGAAATTAGCATGATGATCGTGATCTTGTCACCATAACACATTCCATTTACGTAGTGTTTGTTTAGCTTCATATAACAGTGTTTGAAAAATCTTTGAATTGTTTTATCTTAATTTTTTAAATGTCACATCAAAACAGATTCCATCTTCTATCGGAATTCGATAACGGAAAGCGCAGTTGCAGAAAGCGATTAGCTGATCACAATCGTCGCCGGCGAAAATCTCAGCAGCAACCCCCTCAAGATAATCAGAAACCACAGCTTGAAAGTGCACAAAATTCGTCGTCTGAAAATCTCGAAAGTAAGTGATCTTATTTCCATTATTGCTAGGTTTAGTTCATGCGCTAATACTTGTTCAATTACCTAATATTGTTTAGTTTTCTATCGGGGTATTTTATTTTATAGAGTTACCTCCAGATTCAGGAACTCACTCATCGCCATCAGTGACCGTTGCTGTGTCTCCGCCGCAGATGTCATTGGATTGTTTCCTGCAAAAACCTTATCCAGCAACTGCTTCATCTTCAGCATCATCAAGCTCACTCTTTTTCTCGAGTGGGTAATTAACTATCGATCACTAAGAGAAATTAGCTAGTTTAATTTCAGTTAAATGACATAATGAACTGCTGTCTACTCTAGAGTTTTTTTTTTATCTTTCTTTGTCTTTAAATTTGTATGTTAATTCAGTCGTAAATTTGGTGTTATAATTACATCCTAATGAAGTACTAATAGAGCATCATCAAGCATCTAATATATTTTCTTTCTGTTAGAAAAGACCGATGAATGTTTGAAAATTTTCACTGTTTCGTGCATTATTGAGATATGAAAATGTGAATCGGAGAGAGGATTTTTCCAATACAAGAGTCTGTTTGGTTTCAGGGATTGTGTTTGGAGGCACGTGTGTGCAGGATTCTATTCATTTAGAGCATGGCATTATTAAACTTTTGTCCGGTCCTGGAATTTTCCCGGAAAATGCAGTAAATATTAAAAAGATGTAATGAAAATGACCACGTACCACGTACGAATTTTCAGGGAAACTTGAGGGAAGAGAAACGTTGTCTCCTGTATGGAGGCTGTACTAAGGTAAATCATTGTTGAAGGTATCAATCAAATCAGATGGGCTAAAATATCGCATTTCTCTATCACATTATCTTAAAAGATGGTTAACAGACTTAGGCTTCAGCAATTAGCCTCTGCCCTTACATTTAGGTTGCCTCTGCCTAAAACAAGGGTTTCTCCCCTAGATAGGTCGGTGTATCCTCCATATTTTGTTTTTAATAGTTTAATATTATAATTGGAAACCTACTATATAAATTTAGATACAATTGAGAAAATCTATATTTAATAAACAGAAATCTATTACCAAATAAATAACTTGAAATAAATACATAATATTATTTTTTTAATGGAAAACCTCAAGAGGAGCTAAAATATATTAAATGAAAAGATATAAAAAGGTTACGTAAATAAGAAGAGATGAGCTCCTCGTGAAATCCAAAGGAAAAAAGAATTTAAATTTTGATCTATGTAGGTAACAACAATTAGAACCGATAATAATTATGGTAAATATTTTGATCTTGTAAATTTGTATTTGTTTGTTATTAACAAATTTAATTATTATGATTATAACTCTTTTTGTTAATTAACAAATATTGAAGAACAAATTATATTTTAAATAAAAAAATACAATTCCTTTCTAATCCGATCTGAACCTCTTGTATCAATCTATAAGATTTTACCAATTAACTAATTAGCACCCACAAAACTAATTCATATTAGTTTTAACTCGCTTAAATTTTAAATTATCTTATAAATAAATCTTGGGTTTTAATAACAACATATTTTTGGAATTCTATTTTTTTATTTGTTATATATAATCAAATCGATTCGTACTAAACAAAAAAAAAAAAATGAAACATAAAGGCAAGGATTTTTCCTGATGCTATGTATTACCTTTTCTTCTAAGTGTTATCTCATCCAATGACCTACAAATAAATTTAAAATCAATTGCATTGAAATCCTTACCAACCAAAATAAGAAAACGAAAATCAACCAAGTCCATTCATCTATTAAACTATCCACAAAAGTTGCAGTACTTTGAATTAGGTTATGTTTGATAATAACTTTTTAAGATTTTAAAATTATATTATAAGATATAAATAAAAAAAATAAACGAATTTTACAAAAGTTACTACTTATTAACACTTTAATTATTATTTTCAAAGTGAATTGAAAGCCAAATATATGAAATATATTTTTGAAGGCTAGTTTTCATGTTTGTATTTCTCGCCTAATGAAAACAATATAAAATTGACAAATAGCAGCATGAATGCCTGCATTAAAAATTAAGAAACAAGTGGGTTGATACAGATTCTTAGAAGTTACATTCTTTGAATTATCCAAGCTAATGATGCCGTATGATGATTATAAAGTGTACTGATTCTGAAATTTTATGTCTGATTTGTTCTTATGGATATAAATTTCTTTTATTTTTATTTATATTTTGTTGCACGAATTCTCTTATCGTTAAGTCGAAAATTATACACTGAGGAAACCTCCTTGCACCTTCATGGAAATTGGGGATTGGGTCCTTAACTGGTTTTTTAATTCTTCTGTCCACGTTTAACTAAATAAGCATTTATTTATTCTTAAAGTACGCTCTCTCTCTCTCTAACTTTTAGTTAGATTGTCCAAAACATGCGTATTTTCTAATGTTGAAAAATTGATCAAATGAGTTTCATTTACACGATTTATAATTTTAATTATATTTGTATTGGGCGTGTCAAAGGATCGTAAAAAGGCGTGTTAATTTTTCTAATTTCAATGATTATGTTCCACAATAATTATATATATTCAAAACACGTGATTAAAGTAATTATTTTGTTTAATTATTTAAAATTTAAAAACACAAATACTTTTAAAAATAATTATTATATTTTATAATTTTGAGTTAAGACCACATCATCTCAATCCTTGATTTAAAAAATTTTCGACATCTTTTTGAATGATATGCTTATGAGTTTAAACAATAAATTCAATAATTCAAAAAAAAAAAAAATTATGAAATCCAATCAATGTATTTAAGTTTTGATTTGTTATTGTAATATGATAGCTTTTAAGCTATAATTGATATGGAATAAAATATGATATCCAATATTGATACCAATAGATATGAATTCTATTCAAAACAAATATTACCAAACATTCAAATATTTTTACTTTGAAAACATGATACAAATACTACAATCTCAAATAAAATTATTTTTATTTATTATTTAATGTTTTGGCGTTAAAATTATAATTATTATAAAATGAAAATATATAATGTTATAAATAAATAAATTTTACTGAAAATAAGTATTATTAAATAATATTCATTTTAATTTTGTTTTCAAAATATAGATAAAAGAAACATTATAAGTTCAATTGAAACCTCAGCAAACTTTGTTTCGGTCATAATTTCTTGTTCCGTCTGAACCAGACAACTCGTGGATCCGTCCATCGGAATCATGAAACAATACATTCATATAAGTAATTCTCCAATCATATAAAATTTTCAATCGATCATGTTTTGTTTATTTCAATTCAATCATGTGTTTGCGTTAGACCAATCAACCTTTTACACACATCATATGTACAATATTATCAATTGAATTTTTTTAAATCAATCAAATAAAGAAATTCTATTTAATATATATATATTAGAAAAATTTCTGGAAATCCGTCTCATTCTTTATAACAAATGTTCGGAGAAAGGTCTCTTTCCTCCACTTCTGACTTGAAACTCGTTACCCTTTCGAAGGGAGAAACCTGCTAAAAACGGTACGTACTCTCTTAATCATCTGATCACGTGAAGTTTAATGAAAAATTTGTGAAGAGAAATTATTGACGTCAACATCTTGTTTTGTTGTATTAAATATTTATCTCAATGATACTCACATTTTTTTATATTTCAATTTAAATTAATAATTTTAAATATATGTCTTGATACTGATAAAATTTCATAGAATTTTCTTCCAGGAATATAAGCCGCCGGTTCGGGAACGAATTCGCTGAATTCTTAGAAACAGATAACATAACGTAACAGTCACAGCTACAATTAGAATGATCCAAACTAATCAAAAAGGAGAAATTAAATATATGAATAAACAAAAACATAAAATTCTTTTCTTTATCTTAATCTTAATTCTTAGACAAAGATATAAGATAGGTATCCTCATTGACCACACTCACCGGCTAACTCAGTTCAACCCAATTCTTTATGGAGGAATGCTAACTTATATAAAGATGTACAGTATAATTTTTTATTTTAATATTTTTGATTAATCCATAAATTAAGAATCATAATAAAAAAGGTTAAATTAATTGCACTAAGAAATGTTTTTCTTTCTTTGTTTATTATTTTATTAAATATTTATTTGTTTATTGTATGAGAGAATGTGGGTCCCATAGTTGGCCATCTTTTTCCATGTCATTTATGACTAATGCCTAACTTTCCGATCGTATTCATCACATCCCTTTGTGAATTAGCCAACGAAAGGCAAAAGAATTGTTGTGGGACCCAAACTACATTAAATGTAACTACCAACTGGACTGGAACTGTTGCTAGATAAATACTTTTCAAGGAGGTGGTTTTGCACGTGGATCGTTGTTCTTTAGGTTTAACATGCAACAAAACTGGGGTCCGTATTTCGATGGGGAACTGAAGCGTCGCAGCTTCGCGGACAATGCAACGTGATGGTATTGTGTTTTCTTTTTGTGGGCCAATCGACTTTTCACTACTTACTTAACCATCCGCATTGCCTACAATTTTGTTTAAACAAATCACAAATGTGCTTTTAGATATTTTTATTTTTATTTTCGTTTTTAATAAATAATATTAATAAAATAAAGATTCTATTTTAAAAAAATTGTGTGTTCAATATTATTATTTGATTTTTTACATTTTATTTCAAAAAATTTTTAATTACATAATAATTTATTTTAATAAATTTAAGTTTTTAAGTTAAATAAAAATAAAACTTGAATGTGATGTAAAGTGAATAGTTTATAAATAATTACTTAGATATTTGTTAATTTTAAAATAATATTATTTTTAACATAAAATTTAATGAAATAAAAATATAAAAAAAGGGATAAATATGTCTCGCTCAAAATTCATTTTGAATAAAGTCAATTATGTGAGTACTATCCTATTCGTAGCTTATTAATTTCTCAATTACAGGCCTAGCGTACTTTATCATTAATTAAGGCCCCATGTCTTTGAAGTTATACGTACTTGGTTTTGCAAGGGACAAGATTGTTAATAATTAACTACACAAGAGATGGGTTTTATTTAGACACCTGTACTAGTCTAGTGTCAATTAACGAAGGAAAATAGATAAACAGTACTCAAAAATTTAAATTAAGGTTTTTTATTGTCATGATATTTATAATTACCACATATTAAAATACAAATTAAAATTTTCAATGCTATTTTTATTAGGCAAAAGCTGGGATTTTTTTACCTAATTATTATTGTTGTATTAAGAGTTTAATAGATTTTTTCGTTTAAGATAAATAATTTTTTATTTTTATAAATAATTAAAAAAACAATTGTACGTATTATTATTATTGACTACAGTAGTTATCTTGGATCCTGTACATACTTTGAGCAACAGAATTTGAACAGAATAATTGAAGTTGGTCATAAGTTGAAATGCACATTAAATACTTGGAAAAGAGGGGAAGTAGATAGACAACGACAAAAGATGAATTTAATTTTATTATCGTTTTTATTTTCAAATAAAAAGATGTCTTTAATTGGGTTGGCAAGACGTTGGGTTATAAATGAATAAATTATGGTCAAGAGTTTATTTACCAAGAGCCTCCAAGGCTATTTTAAAATTTATTTTAAAAAATATGTTAGTTTATAAATTCAAATTAATACGAATATACTCAATTTTTATTTTAAAAATAGTTAATAATTTATTATTCATTAATTATCAAAATATAAAGTATTGCCGTCACTTATCATTAAAAGAGAAGATACAAAAATAAATAATACTAAAATATAAATTTTATAATAAATTGTCATCAATTATCATTCAAACTACTTGTTAGTTTTGAATTTAGGATGCAACTTGCTTCAAAGAAGATAGTTTAATCCTCAATTTATGTAGACTTTGCGTGATATTGAGATGATGTAACTTTAAAAATAGAATAAATAAATATTACATATTAATAAAATAATAAATAAATTTAATTAAAAAAATAATGTTATTAAATATTTTTTAACTTCTTAAAAAAATAGATAAAACTGTACAATCTTAAAGAATCTTTAATTTCGCTGACATTACATTTGCATTCACGTGTGTACAAATTTCAATCCCTTAATTATTTTTAATTTCTTTCAAAATTGCACGAATTTTGGATATGCTATCTGCTTCTTGCCAACGGTTTTGAAAGTGAACAGAAGAGAGTCAGTACAGAGCGTGCAAATTATTGCTCGATTGATTATTGTTTCAGTGTCAATGGAGAATGGCATGGAACTCTTAATTAATTGTAGTTTTCATTTCAACGCTTGTCTGCTAACTTTTGTTAAACCACTCGACCCTTAAAATTTTGAAACACGAAAATATTTAGTCAGGCAAACATAATCCCATACTACTTTCAGTTTAAAAGGGCATCCTCCGATCAGCATTTTGAATTTTGTAGCCATGCCTTGGTACATGTTAGTATGGGCCTAATACGAATACAAGTGTACACTTTAACAAAACTGCATGTGAGGTAAATGTAAATTACTTTTTCAAGTAGAAATTTTTGTACACTTCATGGGCAGGAAATGATGAAACGAATTGGAGGAGAGGATTGGATGTATAGCTTCCTGTGGGTGAGGTTTTTTGAGTTTCGTAGTGTGGAAAAAGGAACACTTGGGGTTCAACATCGAAATATAATGTCCATTTTTTCTGACTTCACCACAGAATAAAATACCCAAATAGATAGTCCATTGCGTGTAAAGGATTGGTTGCCGTCTACTTAGTGTGAGAGATCGAAGCTTATAATCTAAGCAAAGCGCGTCTTTGTTAGAGTTTAATTTATAACTCAGATGAAAGATACAACAATGAAAATTCTTTTGAGGTAAATTTGACGAGAAAATAACTTTTTTCCATACAACATATAGTTACTGATTGAATGAAACAAAAATTGTTCTCGTCTATTAAATGATGAACAAAATAATTAATCATACAGTTTTATGATACATAATCACAAAACAAAGGAGTGTTCAGAGAGCGTAAATTCTGCTCAATGTACACAAAGAACGAATACATTACAATCCACAATCCATCTTATTTTTTTAAGCTACATTATTTCGTTCCAATGAGCTCCACAATTCAGAGCAATCTTCTTCTTCCTCATTAGTTTTCCCTCTCATGGACAAGTATCCGAATTCTCCACTCGGCGCATGCATTAGGTTCAAAGTCACATGCGCGCCAGTTTCTCGATATCCTCCCCAGCTTTGTGGCTCGTTTAATATTTGATGTTGGTTGTTTGTCAAAGAAGTGGATCCAGTTTGATGATCTTCTCCAGGATCTTCAGCAGCATGATGCAAATTCCAATCAGGGTCAAGTATAAGATGCCTGGCTAGAATAGCTGCACGGTTTTCGGCAATTAGCTCTCTCAATGCAGCACTACATCTTGAAGAGAGATCGGATGAAGAAACCAAGGACTTGGCGGCTTTCGATGACAGAAGAGAGAGAGCACATCCTGTTGGCGATGGAAATCTCCCACTCATCAGCTTGTTGACTGTCGAAAATATACCATTACACAAAAAAACAAGTTTATTTGCCCATTAATATTTCTTAAATCTATGATGGAAAATTTGAAAATTCATGTTACCATTGATAGCAAACCTTCCATACGTAATGGATTCCTTAGTAGTACATCTAGGACTTAATATTGAAGTAAAACATTAAAAGAGGTTTTGCACCAATTGCATACCATACAGAATCTAAAAGAGAACCATGAACTCATAACCCAAGAAAAAAAAAATATTCAAGTTTCAAACTTAATTCATTTGTATTTGGATAACAATCTAAGCTTTTTTCATACATTATATGCTCTATTTGCATCACAAGTAACTAACAATACTTATCACATGCCAATCAGGATCATTGAACTAAAATTGAGGCTATAAAGAGCTGGAAACCTAAGAAAAATATGAATTTAAATCTAACTAAAACGACTGGAATATGAGACATTATTCAAGCTAAAGCTTTTGAATCTCAAAACCACCGCAATAAAGAAATTGGTTTCAGCGTTTATTAAACAAACTGAAAAACTCAAAAGCGCTAATTCGACTTGAATGAAAGGATAAATGGTTTTCATTTACCTTCGTTCTTGACTTAGTATCCTATACCCTTTTAAAAAAATACTGAAAATTCTCCTCTATTTAAACAAACAGAAATACAAATCCTGCATCATGGGGGATATTAATTTATTTTCAAAATGAATCAAAAAGGAGAAATAGTCATTAATCCTAAATAAAATTTAATGCCACACTAATAATGTATACATGTATATTCTTTAAGGTACATTGAACTTCAAGTCCGCTTCTTCTCGTTCTTGTATGGCCATCTTAGAATTAATTAAGTCTTGTTTGGACCATAAGATATTTAGGACTCCATCAAACCTATTTATAACGATGAAATTAACAAAAAAATCGGAAAGAAAAATTAAGTGAACGAAAGAGTGTTTCTATATTTAACGGGAAGGAATAGATAATATTATGGTTCATTTATTTCTTTTAGAGAAAATTTCAATTTTTAATTCACGATAAATAGTGTATAATTACTCAGTAGACTTTAGACTATTCAAATCGGTAGACTTCATAGAATTTCTGCCAAGTAATAGAATTACACCAGTCAATTCTGCCATGGTGCACAATATGAATCTGGTAACACATTAATAGAAGTTTCAATAAAAATACTTAGTTTTGCTTGAAATTATGATGCTTCTAGGCTCATTCAACTACTTATTTTTTTTTTATTTTTATTTAGCACAAAGTAATTTTAGTTCTCAATAACCGTAGTCTTACAATTAATTTATTTTTTAAATCAACTTAAATTTTAGACATGATTCAATCAATTCCAAGGGCAACCAATTCAAAAGACAAAAATAACATCTAATAAGAATCCTTAAGCATTGTAAAACATCATAGACTTCGAAGAAACTTCGAATTTATCCTGAGAGCAGTCCCTTGAAGTCGCATGTGATGAGTTCTATAAGCCGGATGAATGAATATCAACCATAGTCCTAACAGAATGCTACTAAGATCCCTTAAAATCACAGCTTTGCACAAATTTTTGTTGGAACTCAATTAAATTACGGAGGCTTATATATTTAACAATTATATATTATAGACTATTACATTAAGTTAAACTTATAAAATTAAGTGATCTACAAATATTAATTCAGTGAGACATTATGCATATAATTAAATATAAATTATTTTATTATATGTAAAAACCAAACATTGCTTTTATTTTATGATAGGCAAGATAAAAATATGCCGTTTGAGATAGCCAATGATTTAAAATTTTTTATACTTGTTAGAGTTATGGTCATCAACATATATATAAAAAAGCACTATTCTGTCGTTCTATCGATAGAATAAAAATCCTAATACCTGTATTCATCCTTTGAAAATCTATAACTAAACTCTGAAAATTCAGAATAATGATACGGATTTAGGTACGCTTTCGCAAACTCTAGTCCTACTTTTGATGATACGACATGAAATTTATATTTTAACAAATGATATCAGAACTAACTCCTCTCTAGTACAATCGTGATTTTGAAGACGAGCAATGCGAAAGTTGATGGGCCTGTAATATTCCAGTCTTAGAGAGCGGAGAGTAGCACTAGGATTAGAATGCTTGAGCAAGAAATGGCTCTTGACAAGCTTCAGAATGACCGAGGGAGTAAGAGTGAGCCCTATATCGAAATGACAAAAAAAAATTCTTAATATATACATGAGAGTTGAAACTAAATTGTCAACATCACCTTTTGGGATGAGCG
>JAWDEX010157330.1:0-12622 GCA_035221805.1 Trichilia hirta | reverse complement strand
TTGAAATCTTGGTTGATTGTGTATGCTCAATGCTTAAAGGCTCTCTTACAAGGGTGAGTGTATTAAGAGACTCACATGTGGGATAAGAGATCCTATAAATGTGTAAGTGTGTGAGCAGCAAGTCCCAGAAAATAAGAAGCAAACTGAAGAAATTGTGTTTAAACTATGAAAGACCATGGTATCACACTTGTGTCAAGTCCTAGTGAAATCAATCCCTAACTCCCCCATTTTGCCAATTTTCCTGGATTCTCATCCGTTTCTTTTTCTGCATATGTGGTATGAATATATTTGTTCAGCCATGTGTATTTGGGCTTTCATTTTGCCTTTCTGATAATCAATTTTAGACACAATTCCAACTAGGGCAGAGCTTGTACATTTTTTCTATCTTTTCTTTGTTTTTTACTATGTATAAATTTCCTCAGCACATTAAATTCGCTGGAAATTTCTTATGGAATACTGATGAGCAGAATTAGTCTAAGATTTGCTACCAACATTTGATGGTATTTGTTCAATGATATGGTGCAGTTTGACTTGTTTAGTTATTGTAATAATCAGTGGTATTTATTTAGTAATTTTGTGGTGTTCGCTTATTATTACCTCCATGATAAAAATCTAACTATCAGATTATGCCATACACATTGTCATCACAATGTTGATAATAATTTATGCGAATTTCTCTTGAAAAGGCATCTTTGTTGGAGGCCAAACAGGACTAAGATGTTGCTTTAAACAAGTATTACTTCATTTTAATAAAGTTAGTAATATTTCCTCAGCTGGAGAGTTTCTGTGGTATACTTCTGATGAATTTTTCTTTCTTTTCTGTGCCATCAGGTCAAAGGTGAAGCTAATATATCATACATATGCTCTCGCTATTACCGGGCTCCAGAGCTGATATTTGGTGCAACAGAATATACATCGTCGGTTGATATTTGGTCGGCTGGTTGTGTTCTTGCTGAGCTTCTTTTAGGCCACGTTAGTGACTTATTTGTAATTCAAATTCTGCAGTACCTACAGCCTTTCCAATTATATGTAAAGCTATTTGTTCTATATAAGTCATTTACTTGTCTGTTTTCAGCTTATGAATTCTGTTTCTTTATAGCCATTGTTTCCAGGGGAAAATGCAGTTGACCAACTTGTAGAGATTATCAAGGTTAAGCATGTTATCTATGTTATTTGCAAGGTTTATGTTCTGCAAGCAATCACGAGATCATGTCTGAGTTGTCTCTGTAGGTTCTTGGTACTCCAACTCGAGAAGAAATTCGATGTATGAATCCAAACTATACTGATTTTAGATTTCCTCAGATTAAGGCTCATCCATGGCATAAGGTGTGCATTTAACTACTGCTGTTGACATGACGGTTAATTATTTCCCATTAATGATATGCCAATAGGGTTCTGTTTAGGTGATTCTATCAATTTGTATATTTATTGCAACATTCCTTGATTCAGGTTTTCCACAAACGAATGCCTCCTGAAGCAATTGACCTTGCTTCACGCCTCCTTCAATATTCACCAAGTCTTCGCTGTACAGCGGTGAGTAGGACTTTCTCATCTACTAATTGAAATGAAATTTTTTTCGTATACTCAAAAGTCCATTTCAAATGAAGATTTTTTTATCCTATCTACTTGCGAAAGAGACTTAATTGATATCAGCTCAGTATGGTATCTTCTATTGTGTGGCAGCTTCTGCTTCCTTTACTCCAATTTTGAAAATTTTTGCTTTCCTGGTGATGGCCTTTTTCCTGACTAGTATTGTTTTCTTATTGCAGCTTGAGGCATGTGCACATCCTTTCTATGATGAGCTTCGTGAACTTAATGCCCACCTTCCAAATGGTCGCCCTTTTCCGCCAATTTTCAACTTTAAGCAGGAAGTATGTATATGCTTCATTAGGTTAATAATTTGAACCACTCAGTGTAAGAACTATGAGCCTTATGCATTGTTGCCCAGTTGTCATGCATTCAATGACATGGCTTCTGTATCTGCATTCAACTTTAAACAGAAATAATGCTCCAACACTAGTCGCCTTGTCAATGATATGATTCTCAGTTGATAAGACTTCGAGACTTTTTATCTGTATTGTTCATATTCAAAACCTGATTGATTCAATTTGAATCTGATTGCAGTTAGCCAGAGCTTCCCCTGAACTGATCAACAGGCTAATACCAGAGCATGTGAGGCGGCAAGCAGGTCTTGGCTTTTCCCATTCAACTGGCACGTAAATAAAACAAAATCAAACAAGTATAAACTATTCTGTTAGTTGGGGTAAGTGAAAGCAAGAGGAACCTTCCAGGTCAATATATGATCATGCATTCTGGCCTACTCAGTCGATTTCTTGCCCTGCAATGATGTATGCATATACTGGCTTTTCAGCTTAACCTGGAAGTTAACGATTCTGTCTACTATGTCGTTCTAGCTAAACATACCATTTCCCTACTTTTGTACATTGTTTTGATAGTAATGATTTCAAGGAGTATAAAGGGGTGACTGTTCATATCTGTATAGCTAGGTAAGGGGCAGTAAAAGGCCCAGCAAGAGCTCAAGGGCTCATGAGTAGTTTGGCTTGTTCTTTACTTGAATTTTGTGTTATTTCTCCTTGTCTGTGCTGGTCATGAAATATAAACTAGATTTTTCTATCGAATGGTATATATACTTCCTGTTCATTTGGGGTACTTTCAATTTTTTTGTATTTTACAGCTTTGTAAATTTAACTGGCTCTGAATGGGAATTATGTGGAGGAAACTCTTTGCAGTTTAAAACTGTTTTCACGTTTGATTAAATGGAATTGAATGGGGGATGAGAAACTGCGGAGGCAGCCCCGGTGGCCCGGTAGCATGATGGTTGGGCAGGTCTGCGCAAAGAGCAATTGTTTTTCTGCGTCAGTCTGACACTATGCAATTTTTGATTGTAGAAGTCCATTGATGACGTTAGTTGGCAGATCATTGATCTGCTATTCATTTTTTGGGGTAAAGGTAGGTCATGGATTCTGATTTGGTTTTGCAAGCTGAAATATACTTTGGTGCCACAGACAATTTCCAGAAAGTATTCTCGATTTTCCATGTCCTGCACACACGTAGAGAAGGGAACATTCAAAGCCCTTTGATCAACCCTGGGAACTGCAAAATTATCCAAATGAGTGGAAATTGCATTGCAGAGGAAATGTTGCATATAATATCATGTAGAAGATATCCTCATTTCAAATGATTGTTGAGTGATCATAGTTATGCACATGTTTGGCTCGTATTATACGCCCCATGCCCATTTCTGAAGGCATCAATTATAACAAAATGAGGGACTTCAGAGTTCGGAATACTCTTCAATTTTTGCGTATCGATTACAGTATATAGAATAATTAAGTTAAATTCTGTAGTTTCTGAGCCTACTAAGCAATTGCAAATCAATATAACAAACGAAACAGCGACCGGAAGTTTATTATACAAAAAATGGGATAACTCTTTAAGGTCTCTCTCTTCTACGCAAGTGAAAGAATACTGGAAGCAGATTTTGTGAATAAATGTGCATTACCATTGATCGTTCCCTGGTCATGATCGCAAGGAATGGATCAAAATTTTATTTTATTTTATTGTCCTCCGACGTATACAGCCGCCTAAAAATTCTGAGGTGTAATTTCTGTAATGAAAACTAGGCATATTTTGTGACCTCATAAATAGCGTTTGCCAAATATCCAACATTGCCAGTAGTTACACCCGCCATACTGCATAATATGATATAAACATAAGCATAATAAGAATCTGCACATAAATACGCAGTAGGTCTCACAGTTTGAGAAACAAAAGGCGTTGCCAGGCATTGTACCTGATACGACCATTTCGCGTCATATATACATGAAACTCATTTGTCAAGCGATCAACCTGTTCGGGCGTTAAACCACTATAACAGAACATACCAATCTGTTTGCAGGAAAAGTGGTGATTGTAAATACATTTAACAAATCAAAGATCAGTAACAAATAGTCAATGGAAATGAATGTTCATTTTACCAAGTTCTGCCAGACCTGATTAGTTATGTACTCCCATGATAAGGGTGATCCCAACTTCTCAAGGTTGTCACGTAGAGCAGTTCGCATCCTAATGATGCGATCTGCCATGACCTGAAGAGTAAAATGTTGGTGATACATTTGTTTTCATAAAAATAAAAAGCAGTAAATTCAGCTGATAATAAAAGAAAAAGAAAAGCATAACATATTCAGGCACGTTCAACTATAGTTGCGGCATAACAGTTAAAGATCAATGCTCCCAAAATATATTCTTATATTTACAAGTAATTTCTGTCTCTGCTAGAAACCTATTGATATGATTGATATGAACTCATGGTAGAACTCACCCTAGAAAACTAGCTACCTATTAAGACATGTTTTTAGTCAATATGAGATTTAGGTCCATACACCATCTAAACAAGTTTTAGCATCTAACTATACAAGACAATCTCACAGTTAACACTGGGCCTTTAAGGTTGCATGTGAAGGCATGTTCCACAAGCTTTACCAGATAAAAGCCTGAAGGTGGAAGATGGCAGCATGTCACACTATACATAATTTTCACCTTCCAGCCTAGCCTATGGATCATCAGCAAGGCATGGGTTTGCACTTTACAGTTCCAATGTGCTTACATATAGTCATTTCCTTGCATGTACAAAGTTGAAAGCAGTACAAGTACTGATACAAAAAGGAAAATAAGAACAAAAAGAAGCTAAGTGATAGTAAATTACCTTAACTTCCTTGAGCCATAATTTCTTCAATTCTGGGTCTCCAAGTATAATTGAGACTAGGAGTGCACCATGAACAGGGGGATTGCTGTACATGGGCCTGGCAAGCTGCTGCAACTGACTTTTAACAGCAACCGCTTGTTTTTCATCTTCACATAGCACACTGCAATAATTAGCACAGCATGAATGAGAAATTAAGAGAATCATTTATATTTGAGTTCACTAAACAATATTAAAAACTGACTCCATTGTGAGTTTCTAAGTATGGCTTCCACGTTATCCATTCATTAGGTACTCCAATCTTACTTTAAGAGGAAATCCATGAGTATTTATATCTCAATTCATGCCAAACATCATTTCAAACTTGGGGTATAATATAAAAAATCAAATACAGACGTGCAGGTTTCCATAATTGCAATTTATATTAGCTAATCCATGTCCACCCTCCAGCTAACCCCAGAAAAAGTCCAAATATTACCATCAACAGTTGCAGAAAGGCTTCACCTCATGGAAAATTATGCAGCTGGCCCAAATGATCAATGTATAACAAGAAGACGATACCTTAGGCATCCTACTCTTTGACCGTAAAGTCCCATATTTTTTGCATATGACTGAGCAATTCCAAGTAGATGACCGTCCTTGAGGAAAATTCGGATGGCCTTGGCATCTCTCTCTGTATCACCACTAGCAAAACCCTGATATGCCATGTCAAAGAAGGGGAAGTGGCCTTTAACCTGAAAATGAACATTATTTGATATTAAGGCAAATTAGACAGCATTACAATATAAAATTAAATGAAACAAAGCAATATGCAATAAGTATTTACTTTGATTAGGTACGAGATCTCCCTCCATTGTTCCTCTGTAGGATCCACTCCAGTAGGATTATGAGCACAAGCATGAAGTAGAAAGAATGAGCCATTTGGTGCATTCTACAAGGAACATATCAATTTCAAGAAACAAAAACAAAATGTCAGTAACGAGGATTTACGACAAATGGGAAACGGTGTAGAACCCTAAAAACAAAAAGCAGAAAATGAATAACTGCAACCTAATAATCAGAAGTCCTTACATACCTTAATGTCATCCACTAGTGATGCAAAATCTAAACCTTTAGTCTCTGGGAGATAGTAATGAAGACTCCTCTGAGAGACATGGGCGTCTCTCCAGATGTTATGGTGGCTGTTAAAATAAATATCATGTTAGAACTTGGAAAGCTGTGAAAGTCGACTTAAAGAAAAGAAGAGGGAAGAACAGAAAAATTTTGAGCTCATAACTAATTTTTTTTCATGAAAATAAGAAAGAAGACAACATCAAATATTTGACTGGGGGAAGAGGGGAAGGAAGGCAACTGTACTCACTTGGCCCAGGTTGGGACAGGTATGTAGATTTGTGAATCAGGATGAAAACGCTTCTGAAAGTCTGCAAAAAGTCGGCATGCACCAGTCCCTGACAAAGATTGCACAGCTGCAATCCTTTTATCTTTGATGAACTCAGAATTCTCTCCATAGGCAAGTTTCAGTGTTTCTTCCACCATTTTCATACTCCCTCCCATAGGAAGATACTCCCTGATCCAAGAGACACATAATTTGGTAATAAAGATTACAGTGATAATGAGAGGTGAGTAACAGGATTTAAAAGTTCCACCATTTGCAATGACAAACACACCATCCTTCAAGGACGCAAAAAAGAACGAACAGAAAGGGTTGTGGAGGGAGTGATAATATATATATTTTTTGAAATATTAAATGAACACCACCATCCCCCCTCAACCTAATGTAAGCCGTATTTAAACCTCAAACTCTAGTAACACCCCAAAAAATTTTACCAGTTGAATCAACACCCACTAATAGTAAGAACAAATAGGATTCTTATCACACACAATTTTATAAGAAAGTTAAACAGATTAGCTATTAAACAGAAAAACAGAGAAAGTGGCAAAGGAGACAGAGAAAGAAAATTGATTTGTACAGTATTTCCCAACATGAACAGAAATTGGTAATATATGTATTCCCTTGAAAATTTTTTTAATCTCTTGGAACAGTTGCACTTGGCAACTGTGTTTTGGAGAAGCTGAGCCATTAACATGGAGTAAAGAACAGATTTAAACAGATTTAACAAAGTAAAAGAAAATACATAACAAAAGGAATTGAAAAAGAAAAAGGAAACTGCAAATCATAAGGAGAAAGATACTACAGAGGATACAATCCTGAAACAATAATACGTGATCAAGTCCAGAAGAGTGGAAAAGATCAATTTAATAGATAAACTACTCAATTTTAAATTATTCGGTTTTAGGTGGCAGCCTTATGACATTCCATGAAGGTGGATGCCAAAATCATGTCCAATTCTATCGTAACAGCAGCAGCAACATGAAATTCAGTGTATAAAATCAGAACTCTAATAACTAATTCAACGTGTCATATAAAAGAATGAATTCCTCGGTCCTAAGTCTCAAGTATTGGCTCATTTAACCTCCCTCAGATTCTACTAATGTAAACCTAGTTTCCACTCTTATGATTCACAAAGTTTGTTTAAGTTAAACCAACTGAAGCAATTATCCATCTAAATCTCTGGCAAATCAAAGTGTGTTATGAGTAGTCCAACGGAAATTGCTTTTTGAGGAAAAATTCTTTTCAGAAGCTAAAACGGTTTTTAGAAAATCGAGCATTTATTTCCATTGAAAGCATTTTATGCGCAATTTTTTTAATCCCAAAAACACCTCTGACTAGTTCACCCAACTGCAAAAGGTTTCTGATCGCAAAAATCATTTTCAACAAAGTCTAATTAGTTTTGAACACGGAAAGGAATAATAATAATAAAAAAAAAACTAAGTAGCGTCAAATCATAACAATCAACAGGATAACGATTCCAAGCTTACAGTAATAGAAGATAATAGAAAGGAATCGAATAGGTTAGTGGATTTTATAAAGATGAGATAACTGGTACCAGAACAAAAGTATAAAAGCATACATAATGCTGATGTACATAAATCAAAAATACAGAATAAAGATTCTTCAAGTGATCAAGGCTTACTGATTAATAATAAAACTGTTCTACATCTAATAAGAAAATATAAAACACTTACATGTTTAAGTTTCCGGCGATCCTCCACTCAGCTTCTCTGACGCACTGGAGAACAACTGGCTTTCCATTATCATCTCGATAAGCCCCCTTAATCAAGTATCAGAACCCAACGGAATCAAATTAAAAGAAAATACTAACGAAAATCAAATGAAAATGCATCAGATGATTTATAGAGGAAAAGGAAACACAAATAGAAAGAAACATAAAATGGCAGTTACTGCCCTGACATATTTTTTTTATTTTCATTTCCACAGCTATCTAACAAAAATGGAAAGGAATCATTTTTTAAATAATAAACTAAAACGATTGTCGTTTTCTGATATTGTATCAGCAATCAAATGGAAAATCAGTAAATAAAATAAATAAACTTAGGAAACGTATTGAACTCCTATTTGGTTACGGAGAAAACTATAGGAGAAAAAATAAAAAAATAAAAAATCTATAGGATCCGCTTTTCTTTTCAGCTCTGCTCGCTTCTACGTGAGGTTAGAAAAAGTAAAAAGAGCATATAATCTTAATTGAAAAAGGAGCTTACAACTCCAACATTGACTTTATCAGGACTAGGATCAGCCAAGAAAGCTTCCGTGACACCGAGAATCGGATCTTTGGGAGCTGGCTCCACGCTCCGCCACCACGTTGACATCCGTCTGGCTCCTCCTAAAACGGAGCTCCGACAGGGTATCCGCTCTGAAATCAAGCTCCGCATCGCCATGGCTCTTCCTCTTCTTACTCTCTATCAAGCAGTGATTCGATAAATTTGACGAAGTGCCAAGCCAGTTCTTTATTGTGCAACGTGCACAAGTTGTTGCAACGGATCTCGAAATGCGTGACCTACGACTGTCCGAAATGATCTGTTGCTTTATATCTTATTTCTTATTTTTTTTCTACAGTTTTTCTTTTTACCGTATCTTTGCTGGACTCTTCCAGACTTCAATCGGCTTCGAGTTTTGGAGATTTGTCAGAACACACGCTAGTTGGTAGTGCGTGGATGAAATCGTTTTCTAAATTTCTTTTGACAAATTTAATTGGGTCTTAATTGAAATTTAATGCAACGCGTTGACTAATTGTCAACTCGTCTTATCATAATAAAATAATATTAAATATAAAACGAAATATAGAACTATCAATAAAAAAAGCACAAAATAATATTAACAAATTAAATAAAAATATAAAATTATTATAAATAATAAAAAATAATATATTCTATGTAATATCATATGAATTTACAATTTATATAAAAAAAATTTATAATACTATTTTATAATTATATTTATTTTTAATTTTTATTGCTCGATTGAAGGGGATTGTCAATCGTACATTCGCCTATCTGTGCGCTGATGTTCATTAATATACCCTCCGTCATTATTTGCCAAGTTTCTACGTAACCTTTTTAAAATTAATATAATTATTGAGAATTTGGCAATCGGTTGACTTAGGACAATAATTAAATATAATATTTTAATTTTATATTAAATAATTAATAATATTTTATTATATGTCAATTTTTACTTTAGTATTACAAATTTTGCGCTGTAGGCTTGGTATATTTCCAAAAATAACTATATCTTTTATCTTATTTTTAAAATTAACTATTTTTAAAAAAAAAATTTTAAGCTAAGTTAAATAAATTCATTTGAATGATAACGAAATTAAAACACAAATACTTATTTTTGAACTTCTCCACTTGGATTTTTAAAATATATAAATTCGAAAGTGAAAAGGCATCCTAACCTCCATTTTTTAATTAAATAAGTCTAAAGGTGAAGAAATATATTTATCCTTCACTTTCGAATTGATTCAGTTCAAAAGTGGAGCTACATACTTTCGAACCTTTTTTATTTTATTTTTGAAAATATATAAGTTCAAAAGTAGAGAATTTATCTATACTATGCTTTTTAATTAGATAAATTTAAAATAAAGAGACTACTCACTTTTTACTTTCAAACTTATCCATTTAATTTGAAATTGGAGAGCAGTTCAAAAGTAAAGAGCAAGTATGTCTCTCAACTTTCAAACTTTAAAAGTAGAGAGATGTACAAATTTTTGTTTTAATTTTTTATGGGATATTACAATCCAAACAAGGGATATTTGATTTAATTTTAAAAAAAATTTTAACAGTGATTAATCTTAACAATAGGATAAAAAATATAATCATTCTTAAAAATATTCTTATAAGTTTATGTTAATTTTAAATTTTACATAATGAATTTCACATTTTATTACGTGGTTTTAAAAATTCATGTTCTATGTTTTAAGTTTACATTTAGGTCTACTTTGTAAGATTTCAACATTTGCATTTAAAATTTTAAGCATGTACTATAACATTTCAATTTTACGAGGTTTAAAGTTTACATTAGTTTAGATTTTGCATAATAAATTTCATGTTTTACGTATAAAATTTTAAATTTTATATTTTAGGTTTTAAATTCGTGTTTAAGCCTATACCATAAAGTTCAACATTTGTATTCAAGGTCTCAAATTTTGAATTACAATATTTTAATTTCACATTATAAGTTTAAGTTCACACTAGCTTCAAATTTTGCATAATGAGTTTCACATTTTAGGTACAAGTTCAAATTTTACATTTACATTTAGTCCCATTTTGTGAAGTTTCAACATTCACATTTAAGATTTTAAGCTCCACATTACAATATTTTAATTTTATGCAATAAATTTCAAGTTTACAGTAGTTTCAAATTTTGTATAATAGATTTCACGTTTTTCATATAGGGATTCAAAATTCACATTCTAGGTTTTAAATTCACATTTAAGCCTATTTTATAAAATTTTAACATTTGCATTTAATATTTCAAGTTATGTGTTAAAACATTTCAATTTCATGTTATATGTTTCAAGTTTATATTTGCTTCAAATTTGCATAAAAGGTTTTATGTTTAGCATTTAAGGTTTCAAAATTTACATCAAGTTTGCGTTTAGTCTTATTTTTTGAAGTTTCAACATTCACATTCAAGATTTCAAACTCTACATTCAACATTTTAATTTCACATTTTTGGTTTAAAATTTATGTTGGCTTTAGATTTCTCGTAATAGGTTTCGCATTTCACGTACAAGATTTCAAAATTCACATTCTAGGTTTCAAGTTTATTTTTAGGCTTATTGCATTTGTGTTCATGATTTTAAGCACCACATTAAAACATTTTAATTTCACGTTTATATTTCAAGTTTATGTTGTTGCAAGTTTCACATAATAGATTTTATATTTCACATACAAGATTTCAAAATTCACTTTCGAGGTTTCAAGTTTGTTGTAACGACTCAGTTTCATATGGACAGGGAGTGGTGGCGAGCCAAAAGTCTAAGTAAAAGACAGGTTCTTATAAGCTATTAGAATAGTTAAGGGCATTTAATCTCACATCAGTAAAGCCTGTTTAAAGTGAAGTGTA
The DNA here is from genome assembly GCA_035221805.1 of Trichilia hirta. Lineage (NCBI taxonomy): Eukaryota > Viridiplantae > Streptophyta > Magnoliopsida > Sapindales > Meliaceae > Trichilia > Trichilia hirta. Next base: position 1,409 of record JAWDEX010157330.1, on the reverse strand, counting down.
TATATGGCGAAAGCCCTTAACATGTTACAACACATTTTAAAACTACGAGAGGATAAGAGTTCTGCTAAAATAGACAATATTATAACTACTAGTATAGGACCTGACAGTTGCGTTCAATCCTATTTTATAAAGTTTCAAAACATTTTTTTAAGGTTTTATACTTCATCTTACAATATTTTAATTTCATATTATAGGTTTCAAATTTCTATTAATTTTAGATTTTGCATAATGGGTTATATGTTTGTAATACATTGTTTCAAAATTAACATTCTAAATTTAAATTCACGCTTATGCCTATTTTTGTAAAGTTTCAACATTTGTATTGAAGATTTTAAGCTTCCATTACAACATTTCAACTTCATGTTATAGGTTTCACATTTATGTTAATTTCAAATTTTGCATAATGGGTTTTACGTTTCGCATTCAAGTTTTCAAAATTCACAATTTATGTTTCGAATTTGTGTTTAGGCTTATTTTGAAAAGTTTCAATATTCGCATTCAAGGTTTCAAGCTCACCAGTACAATGTTTCAATTTTACATTATACGTTTCAAGTTTATGCTAATTTTAAATTTTGTGTAATAGATTTTACGTTTTGCACACAAGAGTTCAAAAATCAGGTTCTAGATTTCAAGTTCACATTCAAGCATATTCTGTAAAGTACATTCGCATTCAAGGTTTTAACTTGACGTTACAAATTTTCTATTTTATATTATAGGTTTCAAATTTACGTTGATTTCAAATTTTGCATAATGAATTTTACGTTTGGTGTATAAGGTTTCAAAGTTTATGTTCTAGATATTAAGCTTACATTTAAACCTCTTTTACATAGTTTTGACATTAGCGTTCAAGTTTTCAAACTTTTTGGTATAAAATTTCAATTTCAGATTTCATATAATGGATTTAATATTTTGCATATAAAATTTCAAAATTCACATTTTAAATTATAAGTTCGCTTACAAACATATTTTGTGAAGTTTCAATATTTGCATTCAAGGTTTCAAGCACCATGATACAACTCTTCAATTTTACGGTAGAGGTTTCAATTTAGATTTTGCATAATGCGTTTCAAGTTTTGCGCACATAGTTTTAAAATTCACGTCTAGTACCTCACCCAACGCTCACAAGTTCAGCAAAATAGTCAAGCATTATGCCGAAAATTAATAAAGATATTAGTACTATAGCACCGAAAATTAATAAGGAAATTATTACTATGGCAAATTCGTATAAAAAGGATATAATTTATAACAATGCGGTCCAAAACAATTGACGGCATAAGCAACATCACATGACTACAGCCACAGCAACAACAATAACAATGTAGCATTTACTGAGACAGAATTGTAATGATATTAATTAGTAAATGACAATGTGATCTATTGTCAATTTAATCCAACCTCAAGAAGCACAC
>JAWDEX010157310.1:0-19736 GCA_035221805.1 Trichilia hirta | reverse complement strand
ATTCAGTGTGTCTACTATACAATATTAATGCCCAGTTGATATTACATCTGTAGGAAACAACTTAGATAATCTAATTATCTTGAGTGATTCACATGTATATTCTATCACTAGTATGATTGGATAGAAGAAACAGCATATACACATAAATTGAAATACTTTCATTATTAATAAATATGTATAATATATATTCTATAATAACTTAATATAATGTGCCCAAAACTGACAACACGAATAGTTTTAGGGCATATAACACTAACAACAAATGTATATATAACATACCATTAAACTCAATAAAATCATCATACAACATACTACGAACAAGTGAGATCCTATTCTATTCTCAATCACAACAACATATTCATCTCTTTTTAAAATATCTCAAATTATGTATATATATATAGATAGATAGATAGATAGATAGATAGATAGATAGATAGATAGATAGAGAGAGAGAGAGACAGAGACACACACACACACACAATAATTCTACCGCTCTAGTGCGTAAAATACATTTACATCTTTATAACAAGTTTCAATAAAAGTAAAGAAAATAAAATAATTTCATTCACATAATAAAAAGGATATACACTCCCTCTAATTCTCGAGTCTCAAAGTCTCATCACTCGAATTTTCTGAGCCTAAATCACATATATATTAATAAGTTTATCAACTTTAAACCCCAAATAGAATTCAATACAATTTTATGTGCTCTAAATATGCTTAATAAACTAGAATATCTTAGCCAAATTTAAATTATCGAATCTACAGGCATTTTTGACCATTTATTCAATTTTCATCAATTGAAACCCCATGGCTCTTCATATATCTTCACAATTCTTATTTTAACATTAATTTAATTATTATATGACAATTTTCTAAACAATATAAATCCAAATGAATAGTTGTCGCGAACAGTATCCGTCTATTTAATTTTCACAAAAATCTCAATTTTAGATATCTAACCTTTAATTCAATATTTTCTAACGAAATTCTTTAAATTTATACTCAATTTATCTAAATTAAGTCTAAATTCTATAATTGCCTAGATGAGCAGTAAACCCATATTTCTAAATTCAATTATACCACCAATTAATGCTTAAAATACATTAAAAAACTTATCTATAAGTAAATTTAAGCTTTAGAAATTTAATTTTCGGCTTCAAAACTGAAACGCCCTAAATTTGTTCTTAGAATCCTAAATTTCTCCCTTATAAATTTGTGCCTAATCTTTGAAAATAACCACTATAGCAAACTTGAAACGATGAATTAAAATAATTTTAAATAAAGAATTAAAAAGAATTGAAAGATTGATGAAAGAAAGGGAGGAGAATTGATGGAACTCGTAGAAGAGAAAAGAAACGTGGAAGAGAAGAAGAGAAAATAGGAGAAAACATGAAAGAATTGTGAGTTTGAGGAGTATATATATTAGGGTGCAAATTTACTAATTTGCCTTGAGTTCAAAGAAGAGAGAATTTTTCAAGAGGGTAAAATAGAAAATTTTTGAAAAATATTTTCAAAGCCTGCTACAACGAGAGTTAATGCCATTTTTTTCCAACAAGTGCCATTGTAGCAAAAAAATTCTCACTATAGTAGGAGTCGTGCTCATTACAATGGAAAAAATCCTACTATAGCAAAAGTTAGAGCCTATTATAGATACTAACAAAACTTACTACAGTAGAGAATCTCTTACTGTAGTCGCATCGATAGAGATTTGGCCCTTATCCCTGATGCTATCCATTTTTCGATCTTTTATAATCTCGACTTTGATTCTCCCTCATCCAACCTTTGATATAATTCAAATTTATCTTTATAGAATCATTATTTTTTTTTAATAGAAACAAAGTTCTTATCAATCAGACTTCTTGATCAATAGCAATTGAGCTCGAAAGCTCGTGTGCTCAAATGACATCTCATAACGAAATTTTTTTAAGCTTATCAATTTTTTATCAAATCTTTTTCAATTTCTTGACAAATTTAATATAGAGTTAGTAAATTGAACGTAAAGAAAAAAATTAATGGTTGAACATGTATTCTATGAAAATAGCAAAAATACTCCTAGTTCAAAAAATGAATATTATAGTAGCAATATGTTTAAAATGAATTTGAGTTCATTGTTATCTCTAGATTAATACAGAACTACAATTATAAGACAACATTAATAAAGACATTTTTTATTAATATCTTTCTACATTAGTCCATTGATTTACGGATCCTGTCTTTTATAAAAATGAAGTATATTAGATTTCTTTTTTCCATAATGTGTCTATTATTTTCATAATTATATTAATGGAAAGTAAAAAATATTTATGTGATTTATATTAATGGAGAGTGTCTAAATTGCCCCGACGGGGCAGCCGAATGTAGCCCGAATGGATGGGTTGATAGGAGAAATATCTCGCATATCCTTTTTAATTAAGGGTAATGTTATATTATATTTAGCCATGTTATAATTTTTTAATATTTTTTAATTTTTTATTTTAATGTTTAACTTGTACAAATTGTTAAAAAAAAAAAAAAAAAAAAAAAAAACCTAAAAATTACAGTAAAAAGATTGAAACAACTGCAGCTATAATTGAATGAATTCAGTGTAGCTCTCTCCTTTATTAATCTTAAAAAATGGAATTCAAATACGAATTACATTTATTTTTTTATAAATGAAATTGAAATAAAGGAATAAATAAAATCGTTTACAGTTCATCGTTTTATACGAAAGTTTATTTATTGATATTTTGTTGCATTAGCTTTATTGAAACACGGGTTAATTGAATAATCGTTTTATACAAAAGTCTACTTATTTACGTCTACTTCATATTAGTTCTACTGAAATTAATTAGATGCTTTATTTATACATGCGAAAATTGAAATATCCCCAAAATTTTCTTGTAGATCCCATTCAGATACAGTAACATTGTTTCTTTATTGAATATTTAAAAAAAAAAACTCAATTTTGAATAAATTTGAATATTTGAATTTGAATTATCTCTTTGTTTATTTTTTTTTTATCTGTGAAATCTGAATATAAGTATTAAGTTTTTTTTAAATAATAAATGAGTGAAAATTAATACTTTTAATTTTATATCTTCAAAATATTATGTGTTAAATAAATAATAAAATTTTAAATTTTGTTTAATTATTTATATTATATAAAAATAAATATATATATTTTTAATTTATATTATATCTTGATAAATCTAAATTAAAATAAAAAAAGGATGATAAAAAATAATAATATTATTATCTTATTATATAGATAAGGATATAAATAAATTAATTAGATGAGAATATTTTTATAAATATATTATTTCCAGAGTTTTAAGATTTAGATGAAAAGTAAAAAAATTATTGAGCAAAAAATGTCTTTGATTTTTTGACTTAATGTTTAATTATCTGAACTTATCTGTTTAAGATAATTAAGAATATTTATCTTTTAATTTAATAGATTTTTTAAGATGCTTTTTTACATTTTATCTGAATCTTAAAAATCTGAAAATCTTTATGAAATATATTTATAAAAATATTCTTACTTAATTAATTTATTTGCATCTTTACCCATATAAATATATACATTTTCTTTTTATTTTCAAGACATGCATATTTTTTTAATTAAAAAATTATACAATTTAAAAAATTTGATTTAATAAAATAAAATAATTGTTATTTTTATCATTTTATTTTCAATTTAAATCTATCAAGCTATCTTATACATTAAAAGTATGTGTTTATTTTTATATAATATAAGTAATTATAACAAAATTCAAGATTTTATCATTTATTTAACATGTAAAATTATAAGATATAAATGCAATGGTATTAATTTTTAGATATTTTTATTTTAAAAAAATAATCTAATACTTATATTCAAATTTCAGAGATTTAAACATTTAAACCTATTCAATGAAAAAAAATACTAAGTTAAAAAAAAAAAAATAAATAGCCTATATGTTTAGGCAATCTCATTCTTTCTATTAATGAAATGGTGTTGTATTACTATCATATGTTTAATTTATTTTTAAATAAATTTATACGGACGAGTTTGTGTGAGTATTAAAGCAATAATACCCACATACATTTTATTATGTAGAAGCCATTGGATTTTATCTAATTCGATAATTTCAAATTATTTAAAGTTAAGAAGATTAGACTATCAAACGTATATGTATAGTATTTAGAAAGATTATTTTTTTATCTGAAACCTAAGTCTTTGTGTCATAAAAAATTTGAAAAAAAAAAAAAAAAAAGGAAAGCAAATAAAGAACCAATTATATATAAGTTGTTGCCGTTACAAAATGAAGTCTACATACATTATCTATATTGTCCTAAACTTTTTCTCACATTCTTAAACAAACGCTAATCTTTATTCTAAATTCTGACAGACAACAAAACAAAAACAGACCCCAAAAAACCAAACCCTTTTTAACATTCCATCTACCAACCTTTCACATTATAGATGGACGCTATTGCTGACTTCTTTCTTTTCTTGCAACTATTTTCATTTTCATTGTCATTAATCTCGGCCTCTGCTTTGTCATTATCATTACTCTTCTGATTTCCATCAGCGTCATCCCCATCTACCTTATTGTTATTTCCTGAAGTATTTTCTATTTTTCCCCAAAATGGCCCAAATCCTGAATAATAGTAAAATTCGTACTGATTAGATGTGGATGTGGAAACCTTTTTCAGGGTTCGAGATCGTCCACGACGAGCAGATATTGCTGATGTTGTTTCCATCTTCTCAGAGGCTTTCATAACTAGATGATCATTTTGCCGTGTATTGGTTTTGTCATTATGGGATTGCAGAGAGCCAAAGTGATAGTCATATAAGGCTTCTGCCGGTCCATTTCTGCGTTTCCAACCTATGCCGTCATTCTTGATACAGCTCATGATTTTTTCTGCTTCCTTCAACTCAGATTGACTGTCCATGTTATCATCTCTATTTTTCAAGGAAATATCTTCCACATTTATCACCACCTTCTCTGGTTTCTCTATCAATGAAGTGTCACTGATAAATAATGACAAATGAAATTTATTATTCATCGTATTAAATTTTTAGATAATTATTTGTCATAATGATAAAGATATTTTATTCCAATTAGACGAGGAAAAATAGTTTACCTCCCAATGTTGGCACCAATAAAATTACCTAAACTTCTATCTTCTTTAGATTTATTTTCTCTCTCAAACTGTTAAAAAAACAACAAATGAATGCAAATAATCAAACCAAGGATGTAGAAAGAAATGACAGATAATAACCAAACCAAGGACGGTAGAAAGAAATGACAACTATCCATTAACCTAATTGTCTAGCTGTAGGAGCTGTATTTATAATCAAAATAAGTAACTTTAGGGTTATATTATGAAAGTATGTAAATTTAGGGTTTGGGTTTCAAATTAAAAAGGTTAAAATTGAAGACAGTATATGTTAGAAAACCCTAGAACATATTCCTGTGAAGAAATGTGAAAAGCCTAAAAATAACAGGAAGAAATTTGACCCTAGAAGATGATACCCAAAAAAAAAAAAAATAGGGGTATATAAAGATAAATGAAGACAATTATAAAAGATAGTTAGATCTATATAAAATGGTGAATGGCATACAGACAGAAGAAGGAGAACTCTAACATGGTGGGTCGATGACTTATCAGTCTCTGTCCCTTCGGAGAAGGATATAACATCCCAAGGTGACTGATTTAATTGACAGTCGTATGCTTGAATCATCTCCGTCGGCATAAACGAAGAAAGTTTCCTGTTCTTTCGAATTCTCATTTTGAAAATAATAAACACACAGAAAATTGAAAAAAAATCAGTTTTTTTTTTTCTTTTCTCTCTCTTTTCTGTGTTAAAACTTTTCTTCCCTTGATATAATAATAAAAAATTCAAATTTATTATATAAACTATTTATACAAATTTGCCACATATATTTTTTCATTCATTTTTTTATTCCAATAAATTTTCTCTAATTTCTATAAAAATATAGCATATATGATAATCATACAGACTACTGCATTAATTTATATAAAGAGTTTATATTTCTAATACTACTTTTATATATTAATAGGAAATCATTCTATTTTACATAGTATAAAGGTTAGATCGGTATATAATTAATTATTTATCATATAGAAAATGAACAACTCAAAATATACTTGTCACTAGCTAAAGAGCATAAATTTTACGTGTCAGTCTAATGTTAAAATTTTGAAGAATAATGCATATAACCGTTATCAATTACTATAACTGGCCAAATGTACCATGACTTCCTTAATAAACTGATATAATGGCGAATTAAACCAAGACAATCATTTTTAATTAAATCCAAACATCCAAATGATACATTTTGTTTTTGGTTATTAGGTAATTTTTGTAGCAATTATAATAAAATAATTATATAGTATTGCATAATAATAAAACCAATGAAATAATTTTATGAGATAAAAGTGAATTTTCATATTAATTTTCTCCAATATTTTTAGAGCATATATCAGTCATTGTTATAGGTAAAAAAAGGATAAGAAGGAAAAAATTAATAAAAAAAGAACCAAAAAATGGTGAAAAGATTTACAAATGTAAGTTTTTTAAAATGTTCATTTATAAAATTATTTCATTCGTGTTTTATGCTTTAAGGACTTATAAAATCTTGTTTGCTAATATGATCATTTTTTCTTTCGAAGTTTATATTTAAAAGAAAAATCGTAACACATGACTAAATTAAAATTTTTGTGAAAAAAAAAGAAAAGAAAAGAGAATTTAAACAATTTTTTAAATTTAAAATAAAAGGCAAAAATATTTCTAATGATAAAGGAAAATAGTAATATATATAGTTTTATATGTATGCTTTCCTGTTCTTTTCTTTTTTTTTTTCCCCTTTCACATGTTCATAAGGTCATAATAATGTAATTTAAATATAACACTATATTTGATGTAGATAATTATAATAATTAGGATTTTATTTGATGTTGATTTTTTGTGACTTTAAAGGCAATTATTTATAGAATAAAACCACTACAAGTTAAAAAAATGAATAAAAAAATTGGACTTCATTTGATATTATAGTCTATTAACCTTTAAATCACGGTTGTGTAAAACAAAAACTTTAGATATCGACTAGAAATTAGTTTTAGTAAAATTATCTTTTACTTTATTTTTAAATTATAACATAAACACACCCCAATTTCAAATGAAGCCTCAATATGCACGATAAAAATTTATTATTTTCGAACATCCTTTTACTTTTGTTTTTAATATAACAAACTAAGAACAACCTTAAACAAAACCTAATATCATCAAGATGTCAATTTGCTTTTATTTTGATTTACTCCACAAACAAAATGTTATCAAACCTAATGTTCATCAAGAATAAGTGGGAAAAATTGTTTCCAATCCAAGTTTTTCATTTATTTTTCTAGTTATATTCAACATACAATACTAGTACAGATTGTGTCAAAAAATGGCATAAAATCAACTAATATCCGAAGATATAACTCAAAGTTGATAGTGTTTGTGGAATAGAATGCCGGGCTGCATAGATTAGGTATATAAGCAATCTAGTCATTTTAATGGAACTAACTTGCTATTTGAAATTAAAAGAGTAGTTTGAATTTTTTTTTGAAAAGTACTTAGTGCTAGACTCTTTTAGATTAGGAATTCAGTAATCCATTCAGAATACTGTAATAAAAAGAACACAAAATTTTAATGAAAACATTTTTTGTGGGTCGTTCCCATGAATTTGTTCAGTCCTAAACCCAACCCTTTGTCATTTGTAAAAAAGCCCATTTTTTGGGCAGCAGACGGATTTATTGGAGCCCACATTCACCCAGCCCGAATACCCACATTTCATCCCTTTGATTTTTTTCTTTTTAAGAGCAATTAAAATGAAAACCGAAAGCAGTAGCACCCTCTCGTTTTTGCGTTTTACCTGCCCACCGAAGGCAAACCATAAAACCGACGGCAGCCAGCCGCCACCTGCCACAGCCTGTGTCTATGACCACCCCACTCCAGATTGTCACGGCTTGTCGCTATCACTTCGGCTCACCACCGATCTCCACTCCATCACGCGGTGCTGCGGTCATTCTCACGTACAGGCAGCAGCTTCTCGCCTTCTATCTCGGGTTTCGGCACCGGCTTTACTCGCGGCAACCACACTTCTTAACGCAAGTCGATTGCTCTGCCGTCATCACCCAAGCAGCATAATGACCGTCACTGGAACGTAGTGTTTACTTCCTGCTATTGGTAGCGGTATTTCTATTATCAGTAATTTCTATTGTAAGTCTGTTGAAACTTTCAATGGAGTCAATGTTTCGTTTCGAAGAAGAGATGATGAATGTTGACGATGACGATAATAAGATTTTGTCATTATCAAACGGTTGTAACTTGGTGCCATGGTTGAGCTGGGAGGAGTGGGATTCCGTCAGAGTATCTCTCTTCTCTTCTCCTGCTCATAAGTTTGCCTCTGCTCTCAAAAGAGTAAGTTACACTTAAGTTTTTCTCTCCTCTTTTGTCTACTTTAGTGGAAAAGAAACTAGGCTTTAATTTTTTTTTTTACTGGGTTAACAGGTATCGACATGGAGATGTAGAGGATGCTTACCTTTGTTATTGATGTAACAGCTTCGATTGTTGAAATTTAACATACAGATCCTTACTATAGGTAACACTTAGATGATGTTCTTTTAAAACTAGGATGAAGCATAATAGTTACTGGTATGCCCTAAGTTTGAGATAATAATTTTAACAGCATTCAAATTCAACTGGCATTTGAAAGAACTACTTATATGTGATGAAATGTTGTGAATTGCTGAAATAATTTTTTTTTAATTAGTTGAAATCTCTTCTTTTTTTTTTTTAATGTTTTGTCAATGTATTTAGTAAGTTATTGTGTGTTTATAAATTTTGGACTTAAAATCAATCAGGTTGAGCAATGCTGAAGTCTTTCCCTTTGACGCTGTTTTGGCATGATTGTCAATACGTAGAATAAGCAGCTGCAATATGACCAGATAGATTATCAGCTAGCTCTATGCCTTAAATCCTTAGATTTGAAGTTGTCAACTATGAGAAACATGCCAGTGCTTTTGTTGGCGGAAAATAATTACTTATCAGATCTACTATATCATTGTTTGCTAATATGGCTTCACTGTTCTACTTATTTAAGTAATTCAGTGATAGAAATGTTTGATTGATGTTGTCTCTCCAAATTACGGTGTTAATTCTGACACTGAAAATAAGTGTTGAAAATGTATGGAATAGTTCAAAATGTATAGCTATGATGGCTGGTAAAAAGATTCTAGTGAACAGGAAAGTAAGTCCCATTGGAGGTTTGACCAATCATGTTCTCAAGAATTGTAATTTTAGTTTTATAATATTTTTTTGAACAGTACAAGGTGCTTAGTTCTTTAGTCTTCTGTATGTTTTGCACAGCAGTCCTAATTTGATTTTCTTAAATTCAACATGTCATATCTGATTTCTGGTTATTACAGGCACTGGATTGGTTGAAAGCTTATCAGTGGGAGCCTCAAATGCTGCAAATTCCATTTCAAAGAGATGAAGCTGCTGACATCTGAAGATATATCAGGTCTAAACTCAGTGAATTAACTTTCTGCCTTAGTGTTAAGCAGAATTCCCAACTTGTTTAGTCTCTAGTAAAAGGAAAACGTGCCTATCATATTTATCTTATTCTTCACTAGTTGAGAGTAACTGCATTTGAATTTTCTTTTCCTGCTCAAATTGAGTTTGTCTCTCCCTGATCCATTCTCTTCTCTTTCTTATATCAATATCAATCAACAGTAAAAAATGTTAAATGTTGTTAAAAAATCAACAAAAGCATAAGATTTAGCAATCTTGACCTAAACTACATATGCTAAATCAAGGAGAGACATATATAATATCTATGAATTCATCATAGACCCAAAAGGGACTAATGGACTCTAATACAGGTCTTTCAGAAAACAGTAAATTATCAAATTAGCACAAGGCTAATACTTGCAAGCATGTCTTTTCCATTGTGTTGGCATCTAGGTCCTGGTCTGCAAAGAGGATACCTCTAAACAAATAATGAATGTGGCATTACTATTATTGTTTGAATTTTTTTTCTATGTTTTACTTTGATTTTTTTTTTTTTTTTTGTTTCTGAGTGAACGATGTGCTCTTTTATTTCTTCTTCTTCCCCTGCTTCTCTGTTTTCTTGTTTTTTAGATGCTAGAGAAAAGGAAAAGGACGAGTTGGCATGTTGATGTTGGTAACTTTCAACATATGATGCTGCCCAATATGTATATGCTTGCTTGAATTTATTAACATTCTAATTGGTGGCAAAAGTTGTGAAGGGCTTTATGGGCATAATAAATTAATCTCAATTATGGCTGGAAGCGCCACTCATCCAAATCTGGTGGTTTGACCACTTTGCTTTGCTTCCTTTAAATCTGATAGATGGTAGAAAGGTAGTCTCTTGATGTTGATTTATTTAATTTTGCCTCTTTAAACTAAATGATTAATCACTCAAGTTAAATGGTTGTCATGTTGTCATTTTTTTAATAGAATTAAGAAATTTCAAACGAATCGAAATGAAGATATATCATTGAGATAAGCCCAAAGGACGATGTAGGAAGATAAAAAGCTTGAAGCTATTATCTAAATTTGCAGTGTAAAACTGGGGCACGTTGTAATGGATTAATATTATAGCATTTTCAAAAGCAGACAATTGGAACCTATGAATAGCCAACCTAGGGTATGTTGCTATTTTTGTTACCATTGACTTGCATTTAACTTTAGAAGCAAAGTTGCAAAATGTGTACACTACCAATAATGTTTAGTAAAGTTCACTTATTTTTTTTAAACTAATATTATACATTTTAAAATTGAATCAATAATACCAAATGTAGCCATAATCTATTTAAATTTCTTAAAGTTGTGGATACAATAAGCAAGGTTAGGAAATTTCTACATGAAACTTGTTGCATTCACGTTTTGAGGGTATAGGATTATACATCGATTGGCTTAATTAGAAGTTATTTTACAAATCAAAGCATACATAGTCTCAGTTATTCCTGATGCTAACATGGTTCGCAGTTCTGTTTTGACGTTCTATTACATAAATGCTATTGGAATGTTTCAAATAACAGATGAAATGATAGGAAAGAAATATGATTTTCATGAGATTTAGGGCAGGATGCCCTTATATATACCTCGCCATAGTTTTGATTTTGTAGCTTAAGTATGGTTTTTCCTTAATATACAACTTGAAGTAATAACTGTCTAATTTTTAGTTTGGCCGTCTTGTACGAAACTATGCTATATCTTTTATATGTTTTAGTTCCGACTGAAATTTCTACTGCATCAAGAGATGTCTGTATAATCTGCATGTTTAAATAATAATACGAAGATAGGTGCACTAACGAAAATGCATTTTCTGATTGATGTGCTCTTTCAGGTTCTAATTAAAAAAATGACCAAGTGCTTCAAGATTCTTGTAAAATTGTACTCTTCTCAGAAGTAGTAGCTGAGCTGCTGGAGATCCTGCTGAGTGCTTTTGATTCCTAAAATTTGGAGTGTCCAAATGATTCTCGCATTTTAAAAGATGTACAAATGTCATTGGATGATTGGAAGCCTGTAATAACACGATTCTCAAATAAAGAACCAGAACTACTTTTGTACCTCTTGAGGCAGTTCTGGATATGATTGGGAATGAAGATGCCAATACATTTGGGACTGGTAATCGCCAACTACCCTTTCTTGAGACCTCTCTTTTCGTTCTTTATTTTTAATATCCTCTTTGGTTGATGAGAATATACCTGAATAAATTATGAATATCAAAAAAAAGAAAATGAAAGAACTTGCTGTTATTTCAACAAATATTAAAGAACTTGCTGTTATTTCAACAAATATTTTTGTATCTTGAACATTCTCTGTTGATACCTTTGACTGTGATCGTTAAATAGTAGCACTTTATTAGTACTGGTAAATGTGATTCTGATTAGAGTAGAACTCAACATATATGCATCTGGCTTTCCAGAATTTTAAACGACATAATTAAACTCTTACAATGTTTACTAATCCTTTCTGAATCCTGTTTAGAGGGCCAGAATCTTACTTGAGCAGAATATAGGACAAGGACTCACCAAATAAAACCCCTATTATTTATCTGCTTAGCTGATCAGACTTATGGGGTACTAAAGACTCTTGATGGTTCGAATTCTGCTGAGGATGTCAAAGTCTCATCTGCTCTGCATCTTGCACAGATGGTTGGAAACGTATCTATGATAGAGAAACTCAACAAGCTCTCTTTGATATATTTATCACATTCAAATGTTAGTGAAGAAATCTCTGCCGAAGCAAGTTTGAAGAATCTTTTCATTAAGCAAGAGGACTTCATCCGTGAAGCGGCTAAGAAGCTCGAGTTAATTAAGCATCACAGGATGAAGTGCAAACAGTTGATGGTGATGTGGGGAATTTGGATAGGTTGGTTATTGCAAAATAATGGAACTCATTTCCAATTGGCATGTTGCCTCGTGATCTTGGATCTTCCGGCCGTCTCCCTGTTCTTGCCTTTGAAGATCATAAACTGACTGTTCCTGAACCATCAGAAAAGAAACATATATATTCAGCTATTTGACAACTCCATTTCTAAAAAGATGAAGGAAACAACAGATATTTCTTCTTTCGATTATGATACTTCTTCATTTGAGGGTGCAGAAGGTCATTTGATGATAGGTGGAGTTAGGAAAAAGGTTGGAGAAGAGGAGCTACAGACCATCTAGTCTAGTGTAAGAATCCTGGTTTAATCGTCACCTTTGTTGAGTTTTTATTTAATCATGAAAGTTTATTTATGTGCTGGTGGCCAAATTGCCTCATTATCAATTTTGGTTCATCCATTTTGTTTAATTGATATGTATTTTCCATTCTCTGATTGGTATCTCGTGTCTTCATGTTTTAGTTTTCCTATCAAAAATTATCCCCTTGGGATTTCTGAACATCTCCTTTTTCCCATTTTAGAAGGAAAAAATTATAACTAACTCGAAAGTCGCCACTGTCAAGACAAATTTTGCATATGATATGACCGACTAGAATTCAATAATAAGTATAATATGATGTACCAGAATCCAAATAATTTTAGGAATATTAGATAATTTAGTTGGCATACCGTAATTCCATCGTTAATGCCAATGAATTGGCAGATAAAAACTCCACAGGGGCGACCTGAGAACACATGAAGCACACTCATCAAAATTCCTCCACTATTTTTCCTGAAGGGAAATTTTCCATGCCCACATGTGATCTCAGGTCGCTCCTGCAGAATTTCTCTACTTCTGCTCTGCATAATTCAATTCTCTTACACATATTTTTTCTTGCTTAATTGGTGTTCTATTAAATACCGGTTGTAATTTAAGTACTACAAGTACAACAATGGCTTCATTGTACTAGTACTACATATTTTTTGTGAAGTGCATAGAATAATGATTTGAAAAAAAGTACAACGATGGCTTCATTGTACTGCACTGCAATTTGTACTACAATAAACTCAGAATGTTGAAATGATGAAGACATGGATTCGGTAATTGGATGATATGTACAGTACCATCACTGTTTCAAAAGAAACAGTACGTGTTCCTGGATGGAGTAATTGTTGACCATAGTGGTAAAAAATTGAATAATTTTATAGCAAAATATAATCATAATTCAATTCAGGTAACCCAGCATACTTGCAAGAACAGTTGAATATATAGTTTATTTTAAAATTATGGCATTTTTTATTGTGTTATAAAAAAATTAATAATATTAATTTTTAATAAAATTTATATATTTTTATATTAATATTTGATGTTTAAAATTTTTATCATACAACATTAATGTCATAACATTTCAATATCAATTATAATATAATTAATATATTCGCTTTAAAAAAAAGAGAGTGTCTTTTCTTAAAAAATATTTTTTTAATTGTGATTTTATGGTTAGAATCATTTGATAAATTAATAATTGAAATTTAATTTTTAATTAATTTAATTAATATAAGCGATTAACTGATAATTATCTAACTTACAATATATTATTACTGTGTTGTTATGGGAATAAATAATGTTGTCTATTTTGTAAAATACAAATACATACATGCTCCAATTTTATAGATTTAAAGATATCAATTATTAAAAGTATTGTGAATTATTAGTTAAAAATAAATTTACTATTTTTTTTTCTTAAGGATTAATTATAAAGAGCTAAAATTTTTGTTACTAGGTTTTGGCATGGTATAAGCATATTTTTCTTTTTATTCACCGTGTTCGAGTCGAAACGTCCATAAGGTGGAATAGAAATTGAATTTATAAAAAAATTAGGAAAAAAAAAAAAGGCTAAAATTTTTAGGACTCCATTAAATTGTGTCACTGCCCGTTCATCTTTTATTCCATTTTTATTGCTCAAAACGACGCCGTCTTATCTTGCTGCGGTCCCCGCGAAACGCCCTCTATAACGACTAGTACGGAAAGATAAAATCTCAGTTATGTATTAATTTTATCCAATTAATTTTGTCCGAGTGATCAAGATATTTCTTGCATTACTTGTTTGATTTTAATTCACAGAATCTGATACCCTGAGCTTGATCATTGGAAAATATCTATCGTAATGTTACAGGATTCAGCTATGAGTTTAAGATCAGACCATAGTGGCAAATAATGGCGATTTTCGGGATACCATTTTCTCGTCATTTCATTCTTTCAGAGCGAAAACATACTCCAAACAAACCTATATCTCATTTTTTTTGCACCAGAAAATATTCAACATCTACTTCAACTGCCAGGGAATTCGAAATTTCTTCAAAATCAACCAGAATCCATCTAAACTATGGTAGGCGTGTTATCGGAGAGAGATCAGTTCTTAAAAATGTTACACTTCTACTTCAATCCATGCACTTAACTGACCCAGATGAATGTACTGAAACATATGCTTTAATATTTCAAAAATGTCGGAAGCTCAATAATCTGGATTTGGGTATTCAAGTTCACGGTCATTTGATAGTTTGTGGTGTTGAATTATGTGTATTTCTGGGTAGTCAATTGTTGGAGTTGTATTGTAAGTTTGGTTGTGTTAATGATGGACGTAAGGTGTTCGAGAAAATGGCTGAAAGGAATGTGTTTAGCTGGACTGCTATGATGGGAATGTATAATGTGTTAGGTTATTATGAAGAAATAATAAACTTGTTTTATTTGATGATCAGCGAAGGAGTTAGACCAGATCATTTTGTTTTCCCGAAAGTGTTTAAAGCATGTGCTGAGTTAAAGAATTATGCCGTAGGGAAAGATGTTTATGATTTTATGATCGCTATTGAATTTGAAGGAAATGTTTGTGTCAAGAGATCTTTACTTGATATGTTTATAAAGTGTGGACGAATGGAAATAGCAAGGCAATTATTTGCAGAAATGGATTTTAAGGATATTTTCATGTGGAACATGATGGTTTCAGGTTATGCATCAAAAGGAGATTTCAAGGAAGCATTGAAGTGTATCAAGTACATGAAGCTTGGAGGTGTATTACCTGATCAAGTAACATGGAATTCAATTATTACTGGATATATGAAACATGGGCAATTGAAGGAGGCTTCCAAGTATTTTTTTGAAGTGAGTGATTCCATAGATTTCAAACCAAATTTGGTGTCTTGGACTGCAATAATAGCAGGGCATGAGCAGAATGGTTATTCATATAAAGCTTTGAATTTGTTTAGACAAATGCTGAATCGAGGAGTGGAACCAAACTCAGTGACCATTGCAAGTTTAATTTCAGCGTGTACCAACTTGTCTTTGCTTCAACATGGCAAGGAGATCCATGGCTATTGTATAAAGAAGGATGAGTTGGACTCAGATTTGCTGGTCAGTAACTCTTTGATTGACTTCTATGCGAAATGCCAGTATTTAAATATTGCACGTCATGAATTTGGTAAAATTAAACAAAAGGATTTGGTAAGTTGGAACACAATGCTAGCTGGTTTTGCAGTTAGAGGTTGTCATCAGGAAGTTATTAAACTTCTCAGCGAGATGGAGTTATGGGGGGTCAAGCCAGATGTTGTTACATGGAATGGATTGATTACAGGTTTTACACAGAATGAAGAAGGAGAGATGGCTCTTGAATTTTTCCATCGAATGATCGAAACAGATTTGGAGCCAAACACAACTTCTATATCAGGAGTTCTCGCTGCTTGTGGCCAAGTAAAGAATTTAAATTTTGGAAAGGAGACCCACAGCTATGTTATAAGGAACCACATTCAATTGTCAACAGGTGTGGGAAGTGCTCTTATATCAATGTATGCAGCCTGCAATTCTTTAAAATCTTCTCTTTCTGTTTTCCATGAGCTCTCAATAAGAGATGTTATCATTTGGAATTCAATTATTGCTGCCTGCAGACAAAGTGGACAAGTTATTTATGCTTTGGATTTGCTAAGGGATATGATACTGGCTAATGTGAAACCCGATACTGTAACAATAATCTCAGTCCTTCCCACATGTTCGAAATTAGCTGCACTGCGCCAGGGTAAAGAAATTCACCAGTTCATTATTAGGCATGGGCTTGGTACAGGTAGCTTTGTATGGAATGCTCTTGTAGACATGTATGGACGATGTGGATCGATTCAAAAAAGTCGAAAGGTTTTTGATTTAATTCCCTGTAAAGATCTGGTCTCATGGAATGTGATGATTTCCGTGTATGGGATGCATGGCTTTGGGATGGATGCTGTAAACCTTTTTCAACGTTTAAGAGCTATGGGACAGAAGCCAAACCATGTGACTTTTACAAATCTTTTATCTGCTTGTAGTCATTCAGGATTAATAGATGAAGGGTGGCGACACTTCAAAATGATGAAAAAAGAGTACACTATGGAACCAGCA
Source organism: Trichilia hirta (assembly GCA_035221805.1). Classification (NCBI taxonomy): domain Eukaryota; kingdom Viridiplantae; phylum Streptophyta; class Magnoliopsida; order Sapindales; family Meliaceae; genus Trichilia; species Trichilia hirta. The sequence goes on along the minus strand of JAWDEX010157310.1, from coordinate 2,885 downwards.
ATGGAGCAATATTGTTGTATGGTCGATCTAATGGCCCGTGCTGGTCAGTTTGATGAAACACTTAACTTCATGAAGAAGATGCCATTTGAGCCTAATTCAGCTGTTTGGGGATCTTTATTGGGTGCTTGTAGGATACATTGCAACCCAGAACTTGCTGAATATGCAGCTGAGCATCTATTTGAGCTCGAGCCTCGAAGTTCTGGAAATTATATACTGTTAGCTAATATTTACGCGGCAGCAGGGAGATGGGAAGATGCAGCTAAAATACGCTGCTTAATGAAAGAGAGAGGGGTGTCAAAACCTCCGGGTTGCAGTTGGATTGAGGTGAAAAGGAAAGTTCATAGCTTCATTGTGGGTGATTCACACTCCTTGATGGATGAAATATTGGAAAAGTTGAAGAGATTGTACTCGGAGATAAAGAAAATTGGATACACCCCAGAAACTAATTATGTTTTGCAGAACATTGAAGAAGAAGAAAAGGAGTTCAGCCTGTGCGGACATAGTGAAAAGCTGGCTTTGGCCTTTGGTTTGATAAGTACTTCACCGGGAGCCCCTTTAAGAGTAATCAAGAACCTGAGGATGTGTGGAGATTGTCACTCTGCAACCAAGTATATATCCAAGGTTGAAAAGAGGGAGATCATAATGAGAGATAATTATAGGTTTCATCACTTTGTTGATGGTGCATGCTCCTGTGGTGATTACTGGTAATTTGTTTCTGAATTGCCTATAACCAGAAAGGAGTTTCTCATCCTGTACCTTGCCAACTTCACAGGGCATTTTTACTAGTCCAATTCCGCATTTTCAGCTGAAATTATACGAGGATTGGAAGTTCTGCTAGATTTGAAATATGATCAGACTCATGAAGTACGTTTTCTCTGAAGTAAAAAATTTATGAACAGAAAATGTTGGATATGCTGATTAATCCATCTGGGAGTTGTGAGCTGCCAGGTAGGACAGCAACTTGAGATGGAATGATGAGGTGGAAGAATGACGTCTACATTGTGATCTCCGGCGCTGAGCAGCTCAAGATAATTACATAGGTATACAATGGTCGTGCAATCCTAGTGAACATTTACCATTTGTCAGTTTGTGTTGCAGCATACTTTAGATATGTATATGTATATATGCCCCATTCAAATTCAGAGTCTGGTAATTTTACAATGAATGTAGAAACTAGTTCTATCATTATTTTTGATAGTTTATGTAAAATAAATGTAAGTTTTATTTGTTAACTCTAGTCTCTAAAAATACACTGCTTGACTTCATTCTTCCGGATCGCAATCACTTTTTAGGTATGACTACCTCAATCAAATACCCAGAATTCAAAATATTTGGACTATATGATTGAAGATATAAAATACAATTTTATTGGATTGCAGGATCTGTATTTAGGCAGGATGTTGTGTGTTGTATCACGATATGTTTTTAAGAGTTTATTGTGTATGAAAATGGAGGTTTTGTTTCCCTATTGAACTTGCGTTGAAATCTTTTAACACAATTTCTCACTTCTTGCGTGTTTGATTTTAAAGTCAGTTTACTTTTCAAGTTAAAAGTAAAAATTAGGTAATCATATCTTAATAAAATTAAGCTAAAATTTTTAATCAAACCACAATATAAGCATCTAAATAAGTTTCTTTAATTGTTATTGTATAAACTTTTCGATAAATTTTATTCATTTCTTAATGTATAAAATTTATTTAATTATTCATAAAGGTATGATATGACCTATCACTAATCTTTAGATATTTAAATTTATATTTTCTTATTAATTTAGAGTATAATGTCAAAAGAAATATAATAGCCTTGGAAGTCATGAATATTTTTAATAAGTCTATACAATACCAAAATTTTGGTAATGAAATAGTTCTCTGAAACTATTAAATCATAATGAATAAGAATGTACCAATTTTGCATTGTAATATATATTGTATAAAGTGGTGGGATTAGGGTTTGTGAAAAATTTAAAATAAATAAATAAAAGGAAAAAAAAAAAAAAAAGACTCTAACCTTATTTCATACATATACATAAGCTGGTCACAATCGAGAAAAATAATTCGTAATTTTGCATTCAACGTTCTATTTTTCGAAAATGTGAAATAAACTCTATACAAGATGATAGCATCGAGTAAATAATTTAATTTAAATATATAATTAGAAAAAGACATATTGATATAGTAAGGTGTGAATGGAAAGATTAAAGGAAAGGCGAATAGAAAAGAGTCATATAATTTTTTTTTTTTTTTTTTTTTTCCTTTGAAGCATATTTTGTCTTTCATCCCATCCCATCCCATCCCATCCCAAAGGGTATCATTTTAACTTTTTCTAAATAACATCAAAAGATTCAAAAAAATATATTATAAATTTATTGCTCCATACAATTGTTGTTGGTATTCTCAAGCATCTTCAAAGTTCAAACTGACTTTCAGAAATCAAAATTTAAATAGGGAAAGTAAAAGGGTACTAGAATAGCAACCCTAAATTTTTATGTTTTCACAATTAAAATATATGTCATCCGTTATGTCAAATAAGTCCCAAACCCTACTAAAATAATCATATAAATATCATTCCTATCATATTGGATTTTGACTCAATCTTAAAGGGTATTCTAATTATTGCAATAGAGGGTTAGGGACCTAAAATATTATCTGTCTATTGTCACCTCCATTTTCTTGTATTGAAGAAAGAGGATAAAATATTTTCACCTAGAACTCGAGGTTAAATTGGAATCATCAAAGAAGAGATGCACATGGCTAGAGGAGCAATTTTTAGAGAAAGAAAGAAGAAATCTCAGGTTAACAAATCAAGTTTAGAATTTAAGTAGGGTGATCAATACTACTGAACAAGAGAATAGTAACCTGAAAACTCAGCTGCTAGGAAAGACTCAA
>JAWDEX010157300.1:0-19736 GCA_035221805.1 Trichilia hirta | reverse complement strand
ATTCTTTAATTCATATAAAAAAAATCAATCTTTATTTATTTTCATTTATACAAATTGTTTATATCATTTTTATTATACCTGATTAATTATTTTATTTGAACATATTTTTTTATATTTGTTAAAAGATAGAGAAAAATTAACCAAAAAGACGTAGTATCTTCTCCGTTCTCTTGGTTAAAATTTTTGATTAATAAAAAGGTTAAGACGGCGAAATATTTTTAATATTCTCCCTTCTCTTAGTAAAATGGTAAAAGAGGCAAGAATAAAATAAAATAAGAGAAGAAAAAAAATTAACTAAAATAGTGAAATATTTTTAATATTCTCCCTTCTCTTAGTTAAATATTTTTTAACTAACGAATAAAAGTTAAGACTGCGAAATATTTTTAATATTCTCCCTTCTCTTAGTAAAAAATTGTAAATAAGGGTAAATTATGAAAAATTAAAATTAAAGATCAATATTTTTTGTAACCATTTTTACGGAAGTTGTAGGGTACCTAACACCTTCCCTACACTTAATCAATCTCCCGAACTTATAATCTAAATTTTTTAGGTGATCTATCCCACTATTATTTAGATAGATGGCGACTCCATTTTTAAATTTTTTTTTACGTCAAATTTCGGATGACGTCAACATATACATAATTATCATTTTAATAATTATCTATAGACAAATTGATAATTATTGTCATTAATTTTTATAAATTAATTAAATATTAATTAATTAATTTAAATTAAGTGTCAAATTATTAATGATTAAGAATTAATAATTTTAAATTATGTAATAATTAATTGAATTAATCATGGTTTAATGTGATTTGCCCTTGTGTTTTAGCATTTAAAGTCTTAAATGTATAGTAATATTATTGGCCCATATTAATTAGTTTCAATTGGTTAAAATTAATGGATAATTATTATATGAAAATAAAGAAAGGAAAGGTTAAAAAAATTCAAAAATTATTCATCTCTACCACTTGTAACTTTCGGCCAAAAAGGGAAGAAAGAAAAAAAAATATTCTTTTCTCAAATTTCATAAAAGAAAATAGTTTTTTTAAGCTTTCTAGAATTTTAAAAGATGTAAATTGAAAAAGTTTCGTGTGTTTGTAATTTAATTTTATCAAATCTTTAATTTTATAAGGTAAAAATTCTTAAACCCTAACCTATTATACATATATGTCGATATATGTATTTCAATCTTAAATTAAAGTGTAATTTTAGGCAATAAAATCCAACATGAACCTTTAACTTAACACCAGATTTTTGTTATAAAAAATGGAAGATCCGATAAGATAAGTAATATTTATTTTTCAAAGTCTGTCAAAATATTCTATTACATTAAAGATTTAGTGTGTTATACTTATGACAAATATTTATTGCATTACTTTATGTCGGTAGACTATTGTGAAATAATCTGTTGGCTATCGAGATATATCATTTATTATAAAATCGAACTTTTTTTTTTCAATAATCACACGTAATACGATAACTATAAATATAGTATTCACAACCTAAAAAAATGGTCTTAGACTTTCTGAAAAAAAAAAAAATGGTATGCTCTTTCGTGCTAATACTAGTTAGCTAAATACTCTAAATTCTTTAATCTCTGCTTCTTTGCTTTTCATTAATCTTTTAATCTTATACTTAACTTAAGTATTGAGTTCATAATCTAAAAAATTGATTTTACTCGTAATTTTTTTCTTTTTATTTTTAGGTAATGACGTTCGACTGTGACATAATTCTTGATTTAAGGTGAATAAAAGTGTTCTAATAAATTAGTAAAAAATAAAATTTTTATAATATGCTAAAAAAGTTTAAGTATCAACAGTTTTAAAATCTTAAAACATCTTGAATTAAAATCAATTCTACAAGAATATTAGAAAGAAAATAATGCTTAATAAAAAACAGACTTCCTAAAGATCATCTAATTTTGTATTTATGTGATAGTAATGCATGGCATCGGTCGTCACGTCCTGTCCTCAAGATTTAACTTAAGAAGCACGTACTTTGCAATTTATTTATTTTTTAAAAAAATGACCTGGAAATTGATTGTATTAAAGGAACACCGAAAGCGCATGGGGAGAGACAGAGGAGAAAGTTGCTTGAGACTTTCGACAGACTGACTGGAAAGGACGTTTAACATCCAATCCCAATGACTCAAAAAAATTTGTCCAGCTGTTACTGTTCAATCACGATTGGTTTGGGGGACCAGAACAGGTATGTTCTGTGCGGTTTTCAACTCTCATCATCGATCGTTTCATTGCGAACAAAAAAAGGAATTAATGTTACCAGCTATTTGCTGTATAAATTTTGTGATACCACCAATTAAAAAATAAAAAATACTAATGCAAAAGACTTAATATATCTTTGATCTTTATTATGAAGAAACGTTTTTGATTTAATGTTTTTAATTCTCACGCCTTTAGAAAGAGATTAAATAAAAAATTAAATAAGAAATCAAAATTAATGAAAATTATTTGAAAATTTTTTTATATAAAAAGACATATTGTATTAATGATATGGATTACAAGAACCAGAAATAGAAAATTCTACCAAAATAAATTCTCTCCAAATTGAAAATTATATAGAGTTAAACGACGGACAAGCTTATTGATTAATCTCTTGTTTGGCAAGAATTTTGTATAGGACCATATTGCATTTTATTTTCCACATTGACAAGTGGTGGGACTGTCATTTCTTAAACATTAGCCCAATGTGACATGGCTCCCCGTGGTCTGAGAATATAATAAGATGTGTTAAGACTTTGAATTAAGAAGGAAGTAAATTTTTATAAAATAATATTATTAGGATTAATAAAAATTATTATTTTAAAAAGATTATTATTTAATTATAAATAAATAATTATTTATTAAATTAAAAAAAAGTCAACAATTAATATTTACATATAAAAACCCAAAAATTTACCCTGTGTATATATAAAAGTTAATAAATATTACATTTATATACTTAAAAATTCAAAAATTAATATCTATTATTGATGTACAATTCGTTGACTGCACATTGCCCCCATGAGTTATGGGAGAGAATGAAACCAATATCAATACTCAAAATTATTAGATCGTAAATTAATTTGTTATACTAAGAAAAATTTTATTTTTTATCAGAGTATGAATGGCACACTATGTCCAGGGGCTTTGAGAAAAAATAGAACCTACATTAATACTCAAATTTATTGGATCGCAAAAAAATTTATTATGTTAAAGAGAAACTTATTTTTTGCTTAAGATAGCTCAATTAGTGCTTAAATTATCTCACCAATAAACAAATACCTAAGTTAGAACCTCTTTACTTGCATAAATTAAATCTTTAGTTGTAATTCATACGAAAGAGGCAATTTATTACGGGCTAAAATGACTGACAAAGAATAAGATCCTCTTTGACATAATAAATTCTGTTGAAATGTACGAGATTCGAGTGTTAATGCAAATTTTTTTTTTCAGCTTATGAGTGCGGTGCTTGGTCGGCAAATTGTGCAACATATATTATATGTTAATTTAATAAATAATGTATAAAACGGTTGTAATTATAAGATTTAATGCCTCAAAGGATAAAATTTTTTTTAAATATTTCTTGAACGCATAACATAATCTTTATAAATAGCCAGTAATTTGACTTTTAAACTTCAAATGATTTATTTATTACTATAATATAGTGTATATATTACAAAAAAAATTAAAAACAGACTAAGTTGGTTTAAGTATAAAAAAATATAATTAACTTTATATTCACATATTTTAAGAAGAGTTGAATTAAAAAAATATAAATTATTAAATAATGCTATCATTAATGTTATGATTTTTTTTTGTGTTTAATCAATTATTAATTTATATATTCGTTGAAGCTTAATGAATTTTTTAAAAAAACTTCTATCACGTGTATTTAGTAAAATTATTAATTTGGTATATTGACCTAATTTAGAATGGATAAATTTTATTATTTATCAAAATTAATTATTTGCGGGACAATTAATTTCTCATAAACGGCAGAATCTTTGAGATAGTTATTTATTATTATACTATCTGATTTTGTAAAATAAATATGTATGTAATAAATTTGTATTAAATGAAATTACGACCGACAAGTTATATTTGTTTTACTGAATTTTTTATAGGGTTATTATGACTTACCTTTTGCCAACATTTATTTAGATAACAATAATATAAAAATAGACACTTATCTTACCTCTTTCTTAAAATTATAATTTGTAATTATTTTTATTTCTTTGTATATAATAACAAAATTAAATACAGTTAATTAATTAATTGTTGTAATAATATATATTTAGTTACTATCATAAAAAATAATTAATTTTTAATAGTTTTATTTTAATTTTTTATTTTATTTTATTATACACAATAATAATGTTTAGTAAAAATTACAAAAATTATTTTTTTGAATTTTAAATTATTTAATTTTAATTATTAAATAGGTAGTTAATTTTTTTACTGCTAATAGTAAGTATATATATATTTTAATTATATAAAATAAATAAATTATTGTATATAATAGTATAGAAGTAATTACAAAAAAAAAAAAAAAATTTAAGGACAAGGGGAAGTAATTATTTATTTTTATATTTTATCACTTAAGTAAAATTTTACTAAATTTTGAGGGAAGTAAATGATAACTTGCCTTTTAATTTCAGCCTAATCTTTTTCAACTAATCGATTTTAATTATTGGCTCGTGAACTTTGGGTATATGGAAAGGACAATGTATGCAAATTTAGAAAAACATGGAGAAAAATAACTAGCAAAATTATTATTTTAATTAAAATAAAACACATCAAGAATTATTGGGATTTTTATTTTTATTTTTATTTTAATGATACAACTTTGTGATGTGCTAAGCACCAACTCAGCTAACAACTATCAATTTTGCATCATGAGAGGTTATGTAGGTCAAGGCATGATACAACAATCTTCAGCAAGCAACTGAAATAATTTAGCACACAAGTTTTTATAAACTCTAATTTTTTTATTATTCAAAAAAAGAAAAATAAAAGCACCATTACCTATACTCGGAGAAACATTTCCACTCTTGGATGGACGATCTTAAACAATCTAAATGTCACTATTTATAGTTACAAAGCAATTAATGCCTTTGGTTGTTTAGGGATATCTGGCCTGCATGCAAATTACACCAAATTTTTATAAAGTAAAAAATACACTAAGCTCACATACACAATAACCACCTGAAGCTCTTACCAAATCAAGAGGAATATTTAAGCGAATTGATTAGCATTTTTTCTTAAAATATATCACAACGTAAAAATTAAATTACTCTTTGCCACCTAAGTCTTTGGATTATCCATATCTATCTCTGTATTTAACAGAGATGGAGATGAGGATATTTAGTCTAATTATAAACTCATTTGTCAATTTATTTAATGTATATAAAATTAAAGTATGAAGATATTAAATTTATTTAAAAAACAAATAAAACGATAGTAGTTATAATACGCACACTAAGTTAAAATTTTATCTCGATGTGAATATTTATAAATTGAATTGGTTTGAGTACAAATTTTAATATTCACATTAAAAATTATATTTAAGATAATTTAATTTAATTTGGTATTATATTAAAATTAATCAAACTCAAATTGCTATTATTTAGTGTATTTTGTTATTATTTACAATAAAATTTAAATTATCATGTACAGATAAAATAATAAACGTAAATAATTAAATTTTATAAATACATACAAAATAATTAAAAATATTTAATTTAAATATTATTATTAGAAGTATTATTTTTGATATATGAGCATTTTAACAAGTTTACGTCATTTTTATTTCTAACTGGTATAAAGTATTTTGAATAACAGATTGAATTAATTTAAATTAGTTTGAATTAGATTAATTTGAATATGTCGTACCTAATCTTATCCCGCAAGTGTATGTGGCAGGTCACATATTTAAAATAAAAATAAATAAATAGAAAGAGAAAGAAAGCAAGTAGGCAGGGGACCATCAGGCCATATGGGCGGACAGTTTGCCATAAACACCAAACAGTTCTCTCTCTAAAATGGAGCCTACCTTCTCCAAATGGGCCCCACCAACATTTTCAATTCTCAGTGATGGGCCCATCATTTGTAGGGGACCAACTAGAGTTTGCATTGATTAAGCCGGCGGCTGTGTGAGAAGTCAAAATTCGCTGTGGGGCCTTACCCGTTTCACAGATCTACGTGTACGGCTATGATACTCTTATCTCCAGCGCGTGCTCAAGGTGGTGTCCATCTGTGGTCCAGGCAACAAGATTTAGACGCGTGTCAACCTATCGTTCTCCAGCGAGTGTCGCAGAGAGAAGCGACGTAATTGATGGTCCCCTACTCTTTTTTTTTTTCAAATCGCTGTGTTTTTATCTCTCTCTTATTATTATTGTTTACGGGTTATCGCCAGTCTCCGGTTGCTGCATTGCATTTTCTCTTACTAGATGGATCGAGATCATTGAATGACGTTAGACGTTTTGAAATTGGTAAATTGTCACGCTATATTGAGTGACGTGGAAAGCACGCTCCAAGCTTTGAGGACACTACTCTACTACGTTAATATATTATAAGGACTTTCTCTAGATACAATTGGTGTACTTTTGTACTTGCATCGAGTGTGCACGGTACGGGTTCTTAAACTTGATGCTGCTTATTCCTTGTAATGACACGCGTTAAACAATCGCTAAGTTTTGCGTTCCAATTAATGACAACTATTTTTTAGATAAAAGAGACTATTATTTCAGGTAAAAATCGTACATAGTTTTGGAAACGAAATTATTTAATTGATTAATATGTTATTAACTTTTAACTAAATCAATATAATGTAACAAAATTGCATATGTGCATAATTAGTTATGTTTTATATTAAAAGCAAAAACAACCACTTTATTGTATTATTTATGCTATTTTTAAATGGTAAATATTAAAAAAATAAATTAATGTATAAAAATGCTATATTTTTAAATAATAAAAATATAAAATAATATTTAAAAATAGTGTTAATTGATAAAAAATTAAAATTACTATAACTAATAAGAATAACTAATGTATCATTAAAGTCCTGTTTTCACAAGTTAATAGTTATTTGTGTTTGATTTTTTAACTAAATTTAAATCTTGAGGCGAGATAAAGTAAAAAAAATGAATAAATATGACAATTAATATTATAATACCTACAATTTTTCTTTCTTTGACTCTGCAAGAGTTGCTTGACATTGAAGACATACGAAAGTTTAAACAAGTTAATTAGTTATAAACTCAACTAATGACAACTACATATAATATAGTATGATTTCTATAAATTAATGCTCAAATAATTTCTATTAGATAATAATTTTTATGTTCTTAATTTGGATTGATAAGATAAATTAATAATTTTGACACATTAATAACAGAATATTCTTTTGAAAACCTTTATATAACTCAGTGGTCCCATTCATATCATAAATTAATAATTATTAAAATTACAAATATAATTAAATATAATATTTTATTAAAATATGATTATCATTGTTTCGATTTTTTAATTTAAATTTAGTTGAATCCTATCTCTAATTTTTTTTTTTTACTGCATCTAGAAGTTCTTTTTGAGAATACGTGGGATACTCCTTATTATATTGCACAATGTTTTATGCATTTTGTCTGTTATGATTTATTTTTAAACATTTTTTTAATAGAGATGGTATTGTAAATATTTAAATAATTTATTATAAAATATAAAAGGTTTTTGTGTTGTTTATATAATTTTTTTATAATTTAATTCATTGAATATATTTAAATAAACTGATATTATAATAAATATTATTTAATTGGGTACATAAATACAATAAATTTATTTTTTGTTAATTTAATGTATATTTAGTAAATTAGATCATATTCAATTGATAAAATTGATAAATATAGTAAATTTTTAATTGATTAAATATATATTTTTGAATTATAAATACACTTTATAAATAAATATTATTAATTTATACAAAGTTATGCGGCATATGACTACACTACCATTAATTGAGTTATTAAGTAATTGTACGATCAATTAAGAGGTTATATCATTAGTTCTAATATTCTCCGGTCTGCCTAAAGTTTCTGGTTTCTAAAACTCACGCGCAGACATAGGACTGTCATCGGAGTTTCAGATAACAGCCGTTACGTTAGTACGGCATTCTGCATCTTCGTCACCCCACCCTTGCGCTACACATACGCTTTATCCGAAAGCAACTTCGCGTATTCACCACGCGCTTTGTTTTCCACATAAAATTATAACATTAACATCTTGACAATCCTAAACCGTCCGATCAGACTTCATCGCCCTCGCGTCGACCGAACCAAAGTTGCATAAAATGTCGACGGAAATTAAAAATAATAATAATATTACAGTATTTAAATATTATAATATAATTTTTTCACGTTCAGTACAACATTATATTATGTCGATAATAATATATATTATTGTTGTCTTCCATGGTTGGTTGTTTTCTTCTACTCCAAAAGAAACAGACTCCCTCTTTATCTCTCTCTCAAATTTCTCTTTTTCATCTCCTCTTGTACGTTTATAGTAAGTTCTCTCTCTCTTGCATCTCTCTGCACGGACAACAGATTCACACTCTCTCTCTTTTTCTACATCAGCAGAAATTTTTCTTCTCACTGTAAAAGAAAACGAACTCTGTGTTCTTCGTCTCTTTATAATTTATCCATATGAAATCATAAACGCAGTATTATTTTCCTTCTTTCTCAAAACGCAGATAGATAGATATATAGACAGATACTTACATAGACATATACATATACATATATACGGACGCACATGGCGTTTCATCACAATCATCTTTCTCAGGATCTTCCTCTTCATCACTTTGCCGACCAACAGCCACCGCAACAACAACAACAAAACATAGCTGGAACGACAGCGCCGTCTAATTGGTTGAACACGGCGCTTCTTCGCTCACAACAACAGCAACCGCCGCACCAACCACCTTCACACTTAACGGACACAAACTTTCTTAACCTACGCACCACAGCGAACAATAACGCTAACAATAATAATACTGCTTCCGATTCCGACGCTTCGCAAACTCCTAACCAATGGCTTTCGCGCACTTCGTCAGCGCTTCTTCACCGCAACCACAGTGACGTCATCGACGATGTCACCCCAACGAACGACTCGATCATCGCTGCTGTTGAATCTGCCGATTTGAAAAATAGCAACAGCGACAACATGAACAATAATAACAATAATAATAACAAAAGAGAAGGCATGGTTGTTGAGACTGGCGTTGGTGGCGACGGAGTGGTGAACTGGCAAAATGCGAGGTTTAAGGCGGAAATATTATCGCATCCGTTGTATGAGCAGTTGCTGTCGGCGCACGTGGCTTGTTTGAGGATCGCGACACCAGTGGATCAGCTACCGAGGATTGACGCTCAGCTTGCTCAGTCGCAGCACGTCGTGGCCAAGTACTCAGCGTTGGGCGCGGGTCAGGGTTTGGTAACAGATGACAAAGAGCTCGATCAGTTCATGGTATGAAGTAATTGTTTACTTCTACTTTGGTTATTTAATTTCCTTCATTTTCCATTTTGTTTGTTTGCTTGCCTGTTCGTTTGTCTTATTGGAAATTTGAATTTTAAATTGATCATTATTGAACTTTTTTTTCGTAGTTGATCATTATTGAACTGCAAAGGAATGTATTGTGCTGCTTGTGATTGCACAATTCAAGGCTTTTCGTGCACAAATTTCATTTCATTTTTTTTTTTTTTTTCAGACTGTCTTTTCAGTTAATCTCCAATCTAGCTGTGTCTTCTTTCACTCGGATGTTCTTTTTTGTTTGATTTTAGATTACATACGTGATTGAGACTTCCTAGTGATTGGACGGCTGTGATTCACCAATAGATGTGAATTGAGGTGTTATTCGGCATTTGAAATCAGAAAGAGTGTATATCCTCGCTTAAAATTGAACTAAAATAGGCAGGGAAATTTGTGGGCTGATAGGAAATTTCAAATGGACGGTGGGATTCTTATGCTTGCACAAAAAAAGGTTAGGATGAAACGTGAGAACTTGTAATTGTAGTGGTAATATAAAGAATTTAGTGGACAATGCTTCGAGTCAGAGAACATTTCCTATTATTGCAAACGAAAGATATTGACTGAGAGTTGGTTTGGTGTATGAAAGCTTGCCTGATGTGCATTCCGTGGCAGCTCTGAATACTTACTGCTTTGCAGGCTGGATTTGGGATAGTTGGCAAGCAAGAAAATTAAGGAGGAAAAATACTCATTTTGACGATCATATTTTTTTTCATTCATACCTACTAAAAGCAAAACAATTCTTCTCAAGGATGGGTCGTAGTAAGAACTGAAACCATTTATATTTCTTGGCAACAATCTAAGGTCCAAAAATACTAGAATAATAGCCTGAATTAGTGTTTAGGAAAGTCCACAACAGTTCTTTGTTTTGGTGCAAATGTAGCATACAGCAAAAAATGATACAAATAAATCTTGATATATTGATCAGCTATGAGGTTGTTGAGTAGAAATGGTTAGATCAGGGAACAAGATTTGGGGGGGTAGGTAAACAGGTGAGATTTATAGGAGAACAAACAACTCAGTACAGTAATGTCGGTCTAAGAACATTGGTTTTCGTTGATGCCTAGCTTATAATATGGTGACAGTATTATATGTAACGAATGGGTGCGACAAATGATAGATTCATGCATGATAATACTGTTTATTCTCTAGTAATTCTAATAGAAATATTAATATTAATATTTGTTGCCGATTTGATTGAATATTGCCGAAGCATGAATATATATGATTCCTATATTGTATTGAAAGTCTTTTATCCTCTTTTTTTTTTCTGTTGTGTTTTCTGTTTTAATTAGTATATCTATGTCCTGGTCTCATTGGTAAACAGAAAAGGTAAATGCGACTCTTTTCTTCGCATTTTTGGTTTTCAATATGCAATCAATGTGATGATGGAAAAGCAAATAACTTTGGATAGAGACAGCTTTCGTCTTTGAATATTTCAGACACACCATATCGTATTTAAAATGCTTAGTGATATTTTAGAGTTGACCGATAGAATCAGAATTCTAATTGTTTGCTCTTGATAATGCAGACACATTATGTTCTGCTGCTGTGTACGTTTAAAGAACAACTTCAACAACATGTTCGGGTCCATGCAATGGAAGCGGTGATGGCTTGCTGGGAGATTGAGCAGTCCTTGCAAAGCTTGACAGGTAAATCTTTAATATATATTGTAACTCCTTCAATATCTTCAGTTCCAGCCAATGTTTCATGTCAGTTTAATTCCAGGGGCATGAAAACTTCTAGACCTTTCTGAATTGTTTAACAGTTGGCAACTAGCATGCTTAAGATCCATAACTCGTGAAGAAGGAACAGATAATCAAGAGTTCTGAATTGTTGGTTTAGTAGATGGGATGAGACATGAAATTACTGGCAATCAATCATAATTATGACTCTTGATCTGACTGATAATCAATCAGATAATAATAGAAATGGAAAGAATTTGGCATTGTGCTACAGGTTAATTTTTTTTACCAAAAATAATTACTCGTAAATAACCATCTATTAGATTTTCAAAATAATGTTTTGTATACTTGAGTTAAACATTGGACAGATAATTATGCATACTGAAGCTTCAATATAACGTCACAGGAGTTTCTCCGGGAGAAGGTACAGGTGCGACAATGTCTGATGATGATGAAGATCAAGTGGATAGCGATGCCAACCTGTTTGATGGAAGTTTGGATTGTCCGGATGGCATGGGATTTGGTCCTCTTATCCCTACAGAGAGCGAGAGATCCTTGATGGAGCGTGTGAGGCAAGAGTTGAAACATGAACTGAAACAGGTAATGAATTAGAAATATCAAATATCATTGTAAAATTATTAGATGTCTGATGGGATTAACTTGTTATCTTTTGCTTACAGGGTTATAAGGAGAAAATTGTCGACATAAGAGAGGAAATTCTGCGCAAGAGAAGAGCGGGAAAACTTCCTGGCGACACCACATCTGTTTTAAAAGCTTGGTGGCAGTCACATTCCAAGTGGCCTTATCCAACTGTGAGTTCTGGCACATTACTAGTTAAAATTTCACCGTATAGAGTGGCACTCACAAAAAAAAAAAAAAAAAGAAGAGGAGAAAAAAGAAAAGAGGAAATTGCAGACCATGTTTTTACGTGCCAGTGCGAGAGCTGGCTACTAGTTAACAATTAGTCTAAGTGAAATGCAACATGTAGTTCTCTTTTCACTCGTCAATCTTTGATTTCTGTGACATTTTCAGGAGGAAGATAAGGCCAGATTGGTGCAGGAAACAGGTTTGCAATTGAAACAGATCAACAATTGGTTCATCAACCAAAGGAAGAGGAACTGGCACAGTAATCCTTCTACTTCTACAGTTTTGAAGAGCAAACGCAAAAGGTATACCGAATAAAATGATTTTCCCCTCTACTTAAATTATAGAGCTTTACACCAACCTTAATTCAAAAAGAAGTAATGCAGGTGAAAACAGCGGTGACCGTTTCATGTAAACAGAAGTTCATCCTAGAGCCAACTTCAGCATCATTGATAAACTCAACATACTCCTACTAAATAGAAAACTGCACGTAACGATTAAGGCTTCAGAAACAGCTTTTGGGTACAAGGGAAATAGCCGTACTTTTGCTTCTACAGTAAGCAAAAATGGCGAAAACGGAGACTGATAAGAGGTGGTGATGAACCCAATTCACACCATTTTGCAGGTATGCTTAAAAGGCAATCAAATGGTAGCTATGTACGAAATGCAATATCATTAGCTATTCCAGTATTTTGAAAATTCTATATGACTGTAACTGAATTATTGAATTCACACATATTGGTGGATTTATAATTTTTGTTTTTGCGTTCTCTCTTCAATCGTCATATACGTGAATAAGGTTAGTGAGGGGGTTGTGAGTCTGTACAGTGTAATAAATCTTTGTTTAATTCCTTACAGTTATATACTAGCGAGTATAGCTTTCCTTTTGGGTATTGTAATGCCAGATTATATTGGCAGCAAATAATTCTTGAATCATGGCTAATATACTCGTAATCTCGTCCAAATTCTGGGAGTCCGGGGTAAATGACTTTTGTTGCTTTTTAATTTCACCTGAGTCTGTCTCTGTGCTTAAGGATTAATTTATTATTTTACTAAAATTTAGGAAATTAATAAATTTTAATTTTTTCTTCTTTCACTTTTCATTATATCAATTTCTGTGTGGACTCTCTCGAATTTGTGATATTATTTAAAAATTTGATAGTAATAATTTATCGACACGCTTATAGTACAATAGTTTAATGTTACATTCATCGAAGTTTTATGTAATATTATCTAAAAAGAAGTTCATTTCTTTTCTTTTGAATCTCGATATGTAGTGGTTATGATTGTTTTCAATGCTTGCTTTCTGTTACGATTTGTAATTGAAAAAATGACATTTTGGTAATTGTGTGTGATCACAGATAAAAAAGATTATTTAATGTTATTATATAACCATTTGACAAATCTAGAGGTTAATTTACTGCATTCTTTAGCAAAGTTCACATAAGAACAATAATTTTGGAATTGGTATTCATAAATTTGAATAAATTTCATAATTTATTGGCAATTATCAAATTTTTAAAAGTACTATCTCAAAATAATCACAAGAAATACAATATGGTTTTATCTTTTCCTTCATATTGTACCGACTACTACTTTTTATTTAAATATTGCAATGATAAAATTTTGAATAATAGAAATTCAATCAAAAACATCTTTCCAGATAAAAAAAGATCTCATCAAAATAAAAGATCTCCGAAGTTTTGTTTTTATAAATTTTCTCTCTTTTTCATTTTTTTGCATTTATAGAAGGACAAAAGGATCATTAAGCATTCTAGGTGTAAGGAGTTTTTTTGGTGTTGATCAGCAATAGCTCTGTGATGAGCCAAAATTTGGTTGGCCAATAACTCAAAACTTACTTGCACCAAATTCTTAACACAACACGCAATACCAATCTCAAAACAATAGAAACATAAGTTTAGTAAAAGTCATGAATATCAAATTTTATGTCATATATCATTTTTTTTCACATTTCTCTGTATAACAAAAGAATCATTAGGCAAACTAAGGGCGCTTGTTTTAGCTACACCATTCCGTGATCGAAAATTTGATCGGCTGTCATGTAACAAACATAACAACAAAGAAATTGATGGCTGTGGTAGTATGGACAAACCGTTCTCAGATGGTGAATATTGTGTTTCAGAGGCAAAGCAACTGGTGAAGTCTGGGTGGGAAAACAAATTAACAGATAAAATTCTTGACAACAACAAAGTAATCCAACTTTGTTGCCAAAAATATGAAAATGGAGGTCACTTTTGGGCTGCATGTTTATTGTCTTGGCAACCGTGATTGGGGATGAATGACTCGGCATTTTCCGATGCACATTCTTATATTTGAATTGAGATGACAGCGGATTAAATTCGAAATGGATACCACTAAACCTGCAATCCCGTCTATAATAAAATTATATATTAAATTCATTTTAAAATTATTGCAAATTTAACATGTAATTATCAAACCCGCTATAGCAAATAATTATATTAATACCAAATTCATGAGGATATCTGCAAATTTTTAATAAATTACTTTTTGTTTTTAATTCTATTTTTATTTATATGTATCAATGTATAAATATTTTATGTTCTTTTAAATTTGTATGCACTTAAAATTATTTTAATATTAGTTTAAAATGAAAATATTATAAATAAAAAAATTAAGTTTATGGACTCCATGTCCATCAACAACTTAATTTAATTATAATATTTTTTATATAATAATGAATTAATTATAAAAAATTATTATTTAACATTAGCTATGATAATTTTAAAAAATGAGCAAAGAAAGTAATAACAATAATATTAGTTTGACAACAATAATATTATTTTAAAAATATTTTAGATGCATTTTCTTAAATAAAATTAAAATTAATATATATATATATATATATATATATATATATAAACATGTTAAATGTGATTTTAGTTTTATAGGTTTTATAAGTTTAGTTCCAAACGAAATTATTTTGTTTATTATTAATATATAAAATACATATATATAATTAAATATCTACAAATAATTTTGTCTTACTAAATTTATTACAAAATTGTTATGAATTTTTATCATTGGTGTCCCTGGAATCACTCCCAAATCCGTCCTAAATCGATTAGGTATTAACGGATTTAAGGGTTTGCAGATAAAATTGCCAGCTTTAAATTTTAACATGTGAATACAAAAATAAGTTATATATTTGTACTACTACAAACTATATGATCAAGTTCTTATAAATAATAAGGTAGGTTAAATTGTTTTATAAATTTTAATAACACAAAAAAAAATTTAATCCATGCTGTTAGCTAATTTCCTCATTTTGTTAGATAGTGTTTAAATAAGTTTTATAGTTAAAAATGCTTCTTTTGACTAAGATAAAAAATATATATATAAATTTTATTTTATTTTATTTTATTACCACAAAAAAGGAAGAATTACAAATACCTTCCCATGATTTGGCTAAATGATAATTTACCTCATACTTTATATTTCATAATAAAAATATCATAAAATTTAAAAAATTCGGTCAAACTAATTCCTATAATATTTTGTCTCTTTCTACAGTGTAGTAACTATTATATTTATAATATTATAAAAATATAAATTTTTTTTAAAAATTATTTAAAATATGTAAAACTATTATTAAAAAATTTTGTAAAATACATAAAATTTACATTTTGAGAACATAAATAATTTTTTATAAATTATACTTTATAAAGATTAGAAGTACAATTTCATTACACGCACAAAAGACAAAAAAGTAAGAGAATTAATTTGGCAAAAGAATAGTTGTCACAATTTTTTAAATCTCAAGAAAATTTTTATTACCAAATATAAAATAGAGAATGTTATAAATATTAACTCACGATGTAATTGAAAGAGACAGCTGAAAATATAATTAAATTAATTAAAATAAAAATAAACTTAATATTAGAGATAGAATTCTCTCTTTTATTTTTTTTTCTTCAATCTTTTATAATATCATAAAATAAATCTAACGACACATATATATAAATTTATAAAATTTTCTTAAAAAGTTGACTTTTAAAAAAGTTTTACTAAATTTTAGAAAACAAAATTTATATAAACTTAAAAGAGAAGCTGTTAACTAAACAAAATAATAAAATTCATATTTACAACACAGAAGAAATTGTTATTTAACTAAATTATACACGGATATTTGTCATTAAATATGATAAAAAATATAAATTTTATAAAATAAACTAGAAGTAACTAGCTCATAATTGTAACGTTGTTAATTAATATTTTTAATTTTAAAATAAAATTATTATCTTAATATTTTATTATTGTTAATGTTTAAATTTTTTTTGGATGAAAAATTCAGTACATCATACAAATTTTACTATTGCGGTTAATGTAGAGACAGTATAGAACAGTGCCCAACTCCAAATAAAAACTCTTGGGAGACTACCTGAAATAAAAAAAAAAAAAAAAAAAAACAAGTTAGGAGTAAAGTCAGATTAGTGACAAATAAACTCTGACGCTTAAGTCAGTGGATCATCTAAGGTCAAGCTCAAGAGAGAAAACGAATTAGGAGTGCTTGAGTATTTTATTAACCCGAAATGCTAGGTTCAGAAAATATTTATAAGGAAGGGCTAATCCTTACCAGTTGAACTCTCTCTTTCTCTCATCAAGTCAAAAATAACCTAAAGAATCCTACTTTCATGTAGAAATTTTACCATTTATAAGACCTTTACACGTGCGGGCATCAGAAAACGAGAGCCTGATTAGACAAGATATGATATAGTCATCTAGTAGATCTTTTTACTACTCTTCAATGTCAGGCTAGGGGGGTGCAATGAATGCCTATAGCTTGTAGGGCATAACACCCCTTAACGTGATGGGATGCTCAAGCTGTTCTTTGAAAAATGTATCTGTTTATCCCATTCGAATCTTTTATTTTTAAAAATAAAAAAATTAGGTTGCCTCAGTAATTAAGGTGCCAATCGGGATACTAAGGCGATCGAAGTCGGGCTAGGTCGCTTGCTTAACAACAGTTGAGGTCAGAAAATACAGGGTCGATAAAATCATGAATATAAGCCCTGCAAATTTCTGCTGTTGTGAAGCGAGAGCAGAAATTTGAATAACTTTGACTTGTTGAGGCGATTCAGTTTTTTGCCATGGGCGATTTGATGCTTCGAGCAACCAACAGTCTTCGTTAAATATAGATGCTTTGATTCCTACACGCTGTTTTATGAAAAGACTTTACTGAAGTATGACCCCTCTTCGTAACTCGTGGTACAGTCATCTGTAAACAGGTCGGTGATTGCTTTTGAATTGGTATGACGCTCTAGAGTGCCCTCTTGAGACTCATGCGACGTGGCTCGCTCCTGATCGCTCGTAGAACAATCATCTGCATACATTGCGTCGCTTGGTTATTGACTGGGTGAATATAAATAATCTTATTTGCCTTCTATTTTTTGTTTTTGCATTCTTGACGCATTCAAGCCATTCTCATACTTTCTTTAAGTCTTGTACTTCTGCGCTACTTGTGTCCGTTAGCAACAAAGCCTCTTACGCTATTGTCTCACCGTCTGTTCAATTGGTAAGATACTATTATCTTGTCTTTTTTATTACACATTTCTTTGTGGCAATATCGTGGCAAGTTTGTCACCTATATAAGAGGAGATTGCAGAGCCTGCCTCTGCTGGCAAGCCTTCAGATCTGGGGTTTTTATTAACTAGCGCATAGTTGGGGTGGTGAGGATAGGTAGAGAGAAGAAAATTGCGAGGCCTGTATTTTTTATTGGCCTAAAAAAATATTAGTTCTTTGTGCCATTTACGTCATGATATCATGTTATATGCATGTAAAAGATGAATACTAGTGGTGAGTACTGTCGAGTTGGGTCCCCAAATTAGTCACTTTGAGAAATTATCGAGATTGACCCAGCATTAGATTTGCCTATAAGCTTGAGAGAAGAAGGGTCCATTACTAATTCGGTACCCGTTCTCAAAATAAGGGTCGAGAGGATGATCGTTTTTCTTTCATAGTTACCACATAAGATCTTGATGTGTACCGGAAGATTTTTGAGGTGGATAACTTGATAATCATATGGGCTCTGTGTAGGGGTGAAGTGTCAAGCCGGTCCCCTCCTAGTAAAACTGCTTTTAACGAGGAGCTATTTTTGTTAGGAAAAAGGCTGTCACTCCAGCCATTTTTTATGAGCATGCTCACATATTTTTAGATTTCTCTGTACCAACTTGTCCCCAATAGCTGAAGAAACTTAGCCAGCCTATATATACTATGGCAAAAATATTTTAGTGAGCCCTCAAGCATTTTTGAGGTTGCCTATATATACATACTAAGAAAAAATTCAGGGTTTAGTCCTAGTTGGTATTATCTGCAAATCAGGCCGGGAACTCCCAATCTAGTGAGGGAGAATTCCTCTAGTAACAAGTATTAGAAAGATAAATAATTTTTCGTCGAGAGCGAATGAAATCTTGCCACAAAAAGGGAGATCTCAAATAAGTTTGGGCTAGCTGCAGTATGGTCAGGTCACCTCACCCTGAGTCAAGAGTCAAAAAGAAGAATGACTTCGATCGAAAATATTACTGTTGATCAGAAGAAGATTTTCTCATAGGCTTTCTTATTAGAATCGAGCCTAGTCTCTTCTTATATCTCGCATGTCGCCCTCAATCAGATGAAAGCGAGACATCGTAAATGCATTAATGTCTTTGTAGGAGAAACTAAGTCTTTTTATTTTATTTTACAGATATTTTTGGGAGAGATCAACATCCTTCTGTCTTGGAGTACTTGGCGACCACAAGAAGAGCTGGTAAGGGGGCCGGGCAAAGTCAGATGCCACCACTTTTTTCCCAACATCTACAAGAAGTTTCAAAGATTTTCATAAAGGACAAAGGTAAAGTCCCGGCTCTACTTTAAGAGACATCTGATAACAGCGACAACCCTCCCTAGCTAACTAGGAAGAGACCTATATCTAAGAAGGGTCAGGATAAGTTATTGTGCAGCATAATGGCGATTGCTCACACCACAAAGTCCATCTCTACGAATGCATTAGGGTTCGACAAGCGCCCTCTGACTTCTTTGCCTAGGGTATTGGTACCGGTAATCTCTCATAGCTTTGCTTTTCCCCGTGCTCTTATGCTGGAGTTAAAGCTTTTCGACTTTTGTAAAGATAAAAGATCAATGGTAACTGGCCTTCTCCTACTCATTAACGCAATCGTCCCCCTGATAGACAGGGTTATTAATGAGAAGGTGGGCAGTCTCTCTCCTGAGACGACATCAACTACGTTCAAGACTCTTTAATAATGGTAAGCTTTACTCTTGCCTAATCCTTTCTCTTTAAAATTTCACATACCCTAACCATTCCTTCTACAAGTCGCACACGTACTCGTCCAATAATATAAACAAATAAAGTCACATATCTAGGGTACAACTACCCAAGATCAGGAGAATGAACGGCTGAAGAAGGAGATCCTCAGTTTGAATAAGAAATTAAAGAGAGATCATCAAGGCCGGGTAAAGATTAGGAAAGATCTAGAGAAAAGGGTCACGATTACTGAATTCAGGATAAAAAATTTTGACCGAGAGGTTTTGCAGCTAAAGAGTGACTTGGAATCACTGAGAAGTATAA
>JAWDEX010157252.1:0-19753 GCA_035221805.1 Trichilia hirta | reverse complement strand
ATTCTCCCTTCTCTTAGTAAAAAAATTGTAAATAAGGATAAAATTTAAAAAAATTAAAATTCAAGATCAATATTTTTAGTAATCGTTTTTATGGAAGTTGTAGGGTGCCTAACACCTTCCCTATACTTAATCAACCCCCCAAAATTGGAATCTAAATTTTTTAGGTGATCTATCCCACTATTATTTGGATAGATGGTGACTATTTTAAAATTTTTTTTTATGTCAAATTTTGGACGACGTCAACAACATGTAGCATATGTGCCCAAAGGTTGAAAAGGAGTAGGCCTCAAGCGCGCGAGTGTATCACATGTGCCAGCTAATATTTCTCCAACCCAGATCCAATTCACCCTTTTCTAGTTTTTTGCCAAACTAAACCTGGTTTGATTTAACTCTGAACCCCGATCCAATTTTGACCTGGCTCACTTTCGGTTCAATGCCTTAACCTAGTTCAACCAAATTATCCGATTTAAACCATTTTCATTTTGATTAAATTGGAAGAATTTCGCAATCTCAGTTTAAGGGCCAAACCATCTCCAATTAACTTGGATTTTGGTATCTTAAAGTTTTTTTGTGTGTCAGATTGATTTGTGGCCTCATAATTTAGATTTGAGTATTCAAAATTCAAAAATTTTTGAAAGTGCACAAATAAACAAAGAAAAAATACCAGTTTTGTACTACTTTAGCTTGCTAACACATTAAAGAAAGATTAATTTTACTATTTTTGGCTTGTATGAAAAAGAAAAAAAGTGCTGCAAGATAAGTTCAAGGTCCAAGACTTCTTTGACTTACAAGAAAATTAAAATATTCAAAAATTGTGTATACAAAATAATTATTCAAAATAAAAAAGATTATTCCAGCTTCTAAGCAAGAAAATGTGAAAAATTCTAAGAAATCTTATTTACAGTTGTATATGAATGAGTATAAGTTTAGGTTATTGTAACCTAATTAAATATTAGTCAAAATTTTACATAATTTTATTTATTTATTTATTTATTTATATTATTTTATATTATGACTAGTAGAATTAATTCTGATTTAGTTAAGATAGAAAGATGAAATAATATGAATTATAATATATAAAAAAGAATAATTTCATATTTAATGATACATAAAAAAGTATTATATATTATTAGAAAAGAACCTACAGATAGTACAGCCTTAAAAAAATAGGAGAAAGATAATGAATTAGTTAAGACAATAATTCTTAATAATATGTAAAATGATTTAATTCTTTTATACGAGGGTTATAATACTATTAAGAAAATTATAAATGTATTAGATAGTAAGTATAGGCCAAAATATGATACATATATTCAGTTAAAATTAGTGGAATTTAATATTTTTTGTATAAATGAAAATAAAAGTATGGAAGATCATATTGTCAAGATGGAATTACTTGTAAAAGATCTATCAAACGCTGGTTATGAAATATTTGATAAGATACAAGTATTAGTTCTTCTCAGTGGTCTTCCAAGGACAAGAGATTATATTGTGACCTCAACAATATATAGGCAAAATAATTTATCCATAACTATATTGTCTATAATATTGAAAATTAAAGAGGGTAGAATTAATATGAGAAAAGAAGAGAATTGCTCAAATAATCTTCTTTTAGTAGAAAGTTCTAAAAATAACCAAGAAAAGCATAACGAGAATAATTCAAAGTGAATAAAAGGACCATAGAAATCTAAACTGAAGAATAAAAAGCATAAGAAAAATAAATATTTTATATGTGAGGATATTGATTATTTCAAAGCCAAGTGTCCAAGATATAAAAATAAAAAAATAGAGAAAAAAATTATTTGAACTATTTCTAAGGCTCTTATTGCAAAATTACAAAATCAATGATGGTTGGATTATGGTACTACTAGACTTCTGAGTAATGACAAAAGTCAATTTGTCAACTTTGAAGAAAATCTAATCTATGTATCTATTTTAGATAAAAAT
The DNA here is from genome assembly GCA_035221805.1 of Trichilia hirta. Taxonomy (NCBI): domain Eukaryota; kingdom Viridiplantae; phylum Streptophyta; class Magnoliopsida; order Sapindales; family Meliaceae; genus Trichilia; species Trichilia hirta. Next base: position 17,806 of record JAWDEX010157252.1, on the reverse strand, counting down.
GGGTTTAAGATTAGATTTAAGTTTGAGTTTGTCATTATAAGAACAAATGATCTTATACTTTTAAAAGGTAAAAGATAAGATGGTATTTACTCAATTAGATCTATAATGAATAAAACTTCTTTCTTTGATTATGCGTGTATGTTAGATTTAAATGATGATTTACTTTGGCATTTAAGATTAGATCATATAAATGCAAATAAAACATTTAGAAAGAGTAATAAAGGATAACTTCTTTAAGTAAATTTAGATGAATTTGACATATGTGAATCATTTATTAAAGGTAAAATAATAAGAACAATTTTCTCGAATTATTAGAAAATATCAGATTTATTTGAAGTAGTACATTCAGACTTATATAGACCGATGAGAATAAAAATATATAAAAGTATGAAATATTTTATTACTTTTATTAATAATTATTCTGTTAATGTTGTATACCATAAAATCATTCGTGTTGTCGATATTAGGTATATTATATTAAGTTACTGTATAATATATATTATACATATTTATTACTAATAAATGTGTTTCAATTCGTGTGTATATACTGCTTCTTCTATCCAATCATACTAGTGATAGAATATACATGTGAATCATCTAAGATAATTGAATTATCTAAATTGTTCTCTATAGACGTAATATCAAATAGGCATTAATATTGTATAGTAGATACACTGAATGTCTTCGGTGAATATCATAAAATGATATTAGTACAAGTGATATGATAGTTATATCATTAGGACATTAGTGTGAAATAATAGTTAGAGAACTATTATTTGAATGTGATTGGTGAATTACACGAATGTATGATAGCAATAATTCATCATTAAATTATAAAGATGTGTTAACTACTTTTCAGACTTTAGACGTCACGGTTGTTAATCGGTATAGATGCACATAATTTATATGGTGTATAAATGCAAGACTATTCACGTTTTGTATATAAAAGCTAGTTTTGTCATATATTATTTATATCGAATATAAATAATTATTAGAAAGAATCTGTTGACTCGATATAATGAATTTTAAAGTACCGTTGACTCAATCTAGATTTGATTTTTCAGTCAGATATTAGTAAATGACTAAAAATAAAGTCTTTAGTCAAAGCAAAAATGTTATACGAAGAATTCATAGTGATAAGTTCAGTTCATACTGACTGATTATTCGAATAAAATTGAATTGAGAGTTTTGACTTTCATGAGCCCTGATTTGATTGGAATTAGACAAACGGAAGGAGATTATTCACATAAAATCTATAATTAGGCATAAGGTTTGATGATGTTTTTCTTCATTATGAGTTAGGGGCTATGGTACATTACTAGATATCAATCATAGTCTTTAAGCATTCGAATAGTTTGAAACAATATCAATGAGATTGATTTCAGCTCACAACTAATATTATAGTGAATTTGAGAGATTATAATATAAATCCTGAGATTATCCTTGCTATAAGAGAGAATAAAATAATATTCGCAAGAGAACTAGCATTCTCGAAGATATTATTTGGTCACGCGTTAAATTATTTAATGAAATAAAAGCTTAAAAATTAATCTTATTATGATTTAGAGTAAATCACAGTATTTTATAAATATGTAGATATTTAAATAAAATTTGAAATTAATTTATAATTTTTAAAAGTTGAGGGGCTTAAATAATATTTTATGATTGGGGGCCTGAATGATATTTTGTAATTCAAGGGTTTTAATGATATTTATCATAAAATTATAAAAATAGAAGTAGAACATTTGTGCTTTCTCAGGATATTTATTTTCAGTTTTATGCCTCCCTCTTCAACTCTCTCGTTCTCTCTCTCGAATTAGCTAGTCAATATGAAATCAAAGGCGTTTGATTTCTTAGAGGCATTATATTATTGGTACTACACTTTATCAAAGAATAACTAAAGGTTAATAATTATAAATTAAATATGTTTAATTTATAGAAAATAAGAATACTTTGATAAAATTATTATTTTCACTACATTCTGTTGTATGTATGTAATCACGTACACACGACATATTCTAGATATAAATATATGTATTCTTTAAAGTACAAATCAGAGGCTTTAAAAAAATTCAAAAAAATATAAAAAAAGTAAAAACACAATTAGGTCATTCGATCAAAGTGTTAAATAGTGTGATAAAGGTAAAGAATATGAAGCTGTTAATAATTTCTGCAAAATAAGTGGTATAAGACATATATATATAATGCCTATAGTTCATAACAAAATAGGATAGTACAAAGAAAAAATCGAACTCTATTAAATATAACAAGATCGATGATATCTTACTCAGAAATATCTTTACATTTTTAGGGAGAGACATCACCTACAGTTGTATATATGTTAAATAAAGTTTATGTAAAAGCTAAATTATTAACTCCATATAAAATATAGATGGGAAATAAATTAGATTTATTAAAATTGAAAGTTTTTTCTCAATCTATTAATGATCTTAATAAAAAAATAAATGATACGATCGATCCCATAACTTCTATACAATCTAGTGAAGATTTGCAAGTTAGTAGGAGAAAAAGAAAAAAAAGAACCTTCTCAATAATTAAAAGATCATTACATTTTTACTATTGATTAAAAAAATTAAATAAGTGATGATCTTAACATATAACAACGCTATGAGACAGTTTGATTTCAAGAAATGACAATTAAACATGAAACATTAATTAAAATCTATTAAAAAAAATAAAGTTCGAGAATTAATTGATTTATCTAAACATAAAAGCTCATTGGTTGTAAATGGGAACTAAAGAAAAAGTTAAATTCTAATAGAAGTATAGAGAGATATAAAACTAGATTAATAGTTAAAAATTATACTCAAAAGTCCTGGATAAACTTTATTGATAGTTATTCATCAGTTGCTAAATTCACATCTATTCGAGTTATCATGATAATTATTATTAGTTTTTGAATTACATCAATTAAATATAAAGACGGATTTAAATGGTGAATTAAAAAAATATATTTATATGTCACAACTAGAGGATTTTCTAGTTAAAGAATATTAAAACGAAGTTTATAAGTTAAAGAAGTCTTTATATAGACTTAAACAATCATTTAGACAATATTATTTAAAATTTCATCAAGCAATCCTGAGTTTGAACTATAAAATAAATCCATTAGATCATTGTATTTATAGTTAGAAATGCCAAGACAAAATATCTATACTCTCATTATATGTAGATGATATTTTATTGGTTAGTAATTGCATAGATATGATTAATAAAATAAAGTCATATCTTGATACAAAGTTTGATATAAAAGATATAGGTGAAGCATGTTATATTATAGGAATTAAAATTACCAAAGATAAAAAATCAAAGATACTTTACCTAAAGCAAGAAAATTGTCTAGAGAAAATATTTAAACAGTTTAATGTAAAAAATTATAAGCTAATTAGTACATTCACGTGGAAATAAATAATTCTGAGTAAAGATTTATGTTCTCAGAAAAAATTGAATTAAAAAAAATGCAAAAGATACCTTATAGACAAGCTATTGGAAGTTTGATATATGCAATGACTAGTACAATATATTACATGTAGTGGGAGTAGTAAGTAGATATTAATCAAATTCAGGAAGAATACATTGGCAAGCAGTTAAAAGAATTATAAGATATCTAAAAAGAACAAAAAATATGAAACTTTATTTTAGTTTATATAATTTAAAACTTATTTGATATTGTGCTGCAAATTTTATAGGTGATTTAAATGATAAAAAATCAATAAGTGACAATATGTTTCTATATAGTGAAACAACAGTTTTTTAGTTAAGTAAGAAATAAAGCTGCATTACAAAATTTACCGTGGAGGTAGAATATGTCTCATGCAATACAATATAAGAACAGTTGTACGGATTAAGAGGTTTGTTAATAATTTACAATTAGATTTATCAAAAGAACTTGTAAATATATTCTATGATAATAAATTTGTTATTTATTTAATTAAAAGTAGAAAAAATAGCTTCGAAGGTAAATATATTGTATTAATTATCACTATATTCAAGATATAGTAGAGAAAAGTGATATTAAAGTTGACTATGCTCTTTTAAAAGATATAGTAACCGATTCTATAACCAAGCGATTATTTTTAAAAAAATTTAGAGAGCATGTAACTATTATGAGTTTGAAAATTATCTAAATATGTAGTTAACATACAAAAAATAAGTAACATTTATTAAGTATGGGGGACGCTTGAGAAAACAATGATACATCTCTATCTAATTAATTGTAAATATTAGTCGAAAAATGATAGAAAATATTATGGCGAATTTAATAAGAGTTATACTAAATCATTTTGGATATAAATTTTATGTGAAAATATTAAAATGAATTTATGTAATGCCAAGTGCTTAGTATGTAAATAAAAACTAAGTACGAACAAAATTTTTCTTAGTTTTGGTTATATGCTATTTACTTTTGTAAAATGTGTATACCATAATTTTATGGTTTAGTTATGGTGTAATATGATGATTAGTAGTATACACAGGATATTTAGTCATCCGAAGTAAACTTTATTATTTTGATTAAGTAGAAGATTGAAAGGATATGATCAAAGTAAAGGTCATATGTAGAGGTTATAACCATTGATAAAATAATACAATAATGAATAAGTGCCATTTTAATAGTGAACAATTGTGTTCAAATTTGAAAAAGATTATAATTGTTTCATGATGAATTGTATCTCAAATATATTAGTTTATAAATAGATAATTAAGGTTGTACATTAGATTTACCTAAAAATAAAAATAAAGTATAGTATTTTTATAAAGAGAAACTAAGTAATTTAACTGAATAATATAAAAAAATTCTGCTTTTGAGTATTTGGAGTGTCTTTGTATATAACCATCAGTCTTTAAATCTTAAGGTAGTGCAAATAAATTTTAACATTATTATCATATTAATAACATATCAATTTTAATATTGTTAAGACTTTTTAAAAATATTATTTTTATTTTATTTACAAAAAATTAAAAAATTGTTTAATAATATTAATTTTAATATTTAATAATATTTACAAAAGGACAAGTATATATACTATTGTTGTTCCAATGCTATAACTGTTTCGTTAGACATCTTAATGGATAAGAACTAGATTTTAGTTTTTAATTGCAATTATTTTGGTACAAAGGTTGTAAGTATTCATTAATTCAAGCGAAAAATTTTAAAAACCAAACGGTGACTAAGAGCGTGAAATATATATTGACACGTACAGTCAACACTAATCAACACTTATTTTCTTTGTTTATTAAACAATATTTTTTTACTGAGATTTGTAATTTTCTTTTACCTAAATTTGACTGCAAATCATAGTACCTTAACAACAAACAAAGTTTATAACTAATAGAATTTAATTATGACTAATGGCTAGAGCAAAGGTTTAATCTGTAATTAAATATCTCTCTATAAATTTATGTAAAATATTTAAAAATTCGGGCTTAATTTATTTTTTAATTATAAAGCGGTGACATTCATTAATGGTCATAGATTCATAAATAATGATACATAAGTAAATTTATTTATAATATTTTCAATATTAACTGGTATAAAAAATAATTGGATATACAATTTTTTGGTAAAATAGAAATTAATATATTTTTAATCAAACAAGTATTTGACAAACATTCGGATTCAACATATAATAATTCTTGCACTTCACGTGAAATTGTGCCCAGTGCAGTGTGATTCAGGCCATTAGTATAATTATGGACCCAAACCAGACCCAATGAAAAATAAAAGGGTTAACTTGATGTAAGGCCCACAGAAAAAAATTGAAGGGCTTTTTTTCTTTTTAATATTTTTTATTATTCTCTCTCAAAAAACATACCTTCCTCGCAGTCGATCGTTTGCGAAGGCCAGCAGTGCTGAAGAGAATCGTTTACAGGTACACACTTCATTGCTCCCTTTCTCTTTCTACTTCATACTCTTAAACCCTCGAGTTACTCTGCACGAAGTGTTTTGTTCTTGATTAGTGAAAACTTCCTACAATTTCGTTAACAGTTGATTTCTTTGATATCTATTTATTTAACGAAGATAAAAGCGTGATGGCTCAACAACAGCAAGCTCCGGTAGATCAACATCTGGATTCTCAGTCAGGACAGCCTTTGAGAGAAGACATGATATCTTGTGTGACAGCATTAGAGACTGCTCTGCTTCCGTGCTTGCCAGCCAGAGAGCTTCAAGCTATTGACCGTTCGCCACATCCATCTCATCAGAGTTAGTTATAATAATAACTACCGTTCTAATATATTTATCTATGATTGATTGTATGCTATCGTATTACTACCACTTATTAGCTACCGTGCAATTCTATTTATTTATTTATTATTTATATTCTTGGTTTTTGAAGAGTAATTTGATGCGTCTTTTCTCTTGGTTCTGATAGTGTTTCAATTTATTGCCAATCAGTTGTTCATAAATCAATCCTACAGGAATTTGCTTCAATGATGTGGGTGAATGTTGCAAGTTTCTATAGTCACAGGGTCAGAGGCAATCTTTGCTCACAACTATGCGTATGTTTGTAACTGTTGTGCTTCTATTTAATTTGACAGAGCAGCAGCTAAGGTGTTTCACCTACACTTTTACTTCACTATTACTATTTACAACTACTCACACACTTATGGTAGCCGTTGATTAAAGGTTACAGCATCCCAATCCCAAACATACCTTGAATCTCCTTCAAATTCTTAGAGAACCATTATTCATATGTGTAATATTAAATATTTTATCAGATTAAAGAAATCTTTCCAAATAAAGTAAAAGATAGATTTTCATTTTGGAAATACAATTATTTTCCTACCCATTGTTGATATAGGAAAAAATGCCAATTAATTGATTGGTAGATATTGGATGGTTCTTTTAGTCAACGTTTCAATCAAACAACAATGATTATGTGGCTGTAAAATGTTAGGATGGTAGAACAAAACGATATTGCTAGATTCTAATCCTTTTAATATAAGTAACTCGTATACTATAGCTTTGTTTGGGATTCTGGTGCTTGGGTTCTGCATTAATGGTAAAGTTTAAAAAGTAGTTGATAACACCAACTTTTTAGTATGACACACACACTTGTACATTTTTATCCCACAGCTGTTGTGGCTTAAAAGCCACCACACCACAATATCAAAGAAAGCCTATGTCATATCTTGAAGTGACGAACATTTGTACTGAGCAAGGATCAGTTAATAGAGCAACACAAATTTGGAAATATTGCTCCAACAAATACCACAAATAAACCAACATCAATCCACAGAAACGGATAGAGAATAGAAGATATCATGATTTTGTAATGATATGAAAGAAACAGGTATCTGAATCCTTAAAGAAAATGCGAGATGATATAGTATTTAATCGATATGAGAAAAGTATAAAAGAAAAGGTATATGGAAAGCACATGCAGGAGATTATCTTTTACTTTCTAAACCATAACTCTCATTAATACTTTGACCTTCTTTGAAAAACTTTTGAAAGATTAAAAAAGATAGTATGTATATATTAGCTTGCAGGGACTCAAATTTTGGATCAATAGACATATACTAGTATCCTGGCAACCTCCAAGTTCCCTTTTTGTTGCATGTTTCGGTATGGAAACTTTTGTTACCCTTTCAGAAAAGGAAAAGGGGGGACACAACTTACAACCTGTGTTGCTGATTTTTAGCAAACTTTTAGAAATGAAAACAAAGAACTGGAAGGGTGAATATAGCTAAACAAGCCGTTTGATGAACAATAGTTATGGTGCATTTCAGGCAGTTCTTATGAAGGCCAATGACATCTTGATTGTCCTTTAATTAGATTTTAAACTGGTTGCATGATGGACTGTGGGTTCACATGAATTAACAAATGGAGCAACTATGAGAAAAATGTTAGATTCACTCTATGAACAGGACTTTCTAATGTGCTTGTGCACATGCATGCTGGTGACTGGTGGTATTCAGTAATTTACGAGTAAATGGTAGGTATTTAAAGAGTCTTTGTTAATTTGCTTTCTGTCATTTCCAAGTTAATGATAGTAGCTGGTGTCTATCATGTGCTCGATTTTGGAAGATTTTGCAAGTGCAGCTGCTGTTAGGTCTTAGTTTATGTATGCATAGTCAACATGAAATATATTGCTTTTTGCCACCAAAATACACCCTCTTAGTTCTTCAATTCAGTAGTTGGTGTGAATGTTTCTGGTAGATAGTTGAGCATGCAGAACTGACATGGACCGGTATAGATATTTTGCATTTCAATGAAATTTTGTTTTTCAGTTAAGTTCTTGCTATCTCATTCTCTCCATATTCATAGATAAAAGTTCTCTCACCATGCAGTATAGCTGAAGTGGATGACGGCAATGTGGTGGTCTTTTGTGGTGTCTCTTGCGTACGTAATTAGTTTATACAACTATCACTTGTATTTATGTAATCCATGGTTTAATAATACTGACTTACTCATGAATTTATACCCAGAGTTTACAAGAAAAAGTATGTCTAATAGTCTACACCTGCTCAGCTGGTAGACTGGTAAATTTAATCTGATTCATAGATGAACATTACAGTTGATCAACCTCTGTCCATTCCGCCATCTAAAAGTGATGGTGGAACCTGGATAAAGAAAATGCCTTTAAAGCATTCCCGTACTTGACCATTATTCTTCTGATTATATGTACCTTGATGAAATTTAATTCTTCCTATTGTTCTTCTACACAATCTTTATTTGATGAATCTTCGACCATGCAATGGGAATGTTCTTTATCTATATTGGCTAAAATACTGGAAATTGTCGTACATTAGCAAGTTACCAAGCCTCTGCTTTAGGTTTTGGCTGTTACGAACATTCTTTGTATGATAAACTTCAGTGATTTCATTCTTCTATGGAACTACACTGTTTTTGGTCTTTCTCCAGTTTGATAGAATCATAGACTTGAAGTGTATACAAATTTGCTAAATTTGTGAGAGCAATTTTTATCCATTTATGCCCTTGCCTAAAATTCAAAATGTCTTATTTGTTATTTTTTCAGTTGATGTGGAGAGGCATGCTAGGGATTTTATGGAGGCAGCTAAAAAGCTCCAACTGTACTTTATTAGTCTGCAACGGGAGGATCAGCCAACCAAGGTTGAAACACTTAGAAAGGTAATTTTTTCGTGACACTGCAGTACATACCATCTGTTCTTGGGAATTATTGATTAGGGACCTTGAAGAAATATCTATCACACTTTGACAGGAGATTGCTATGATGGAAGAAGAATTAAAGACTAAAAATGATCTCATCAAGAAACACGAGAGACTCATCCAAGGGTGGAGGAATGATTTGAAAGCCCAATTGGATAAACATAACAATGAGCTGGCTAGAGTATAGTTAAAATTCTCTGGTTTACAATGTTGTTTGTGCAACTCTGTATAAAGTGTATGTTCAAGTTTGTCAGATATCACTCGGATTTAAAGCTGATGAAAGGTACAACATTTTCGACCTAAGCTGTATCCATGTAACGGGAGATGTAAGTTTGATTTATTGATTCGGTAGTGTAGACAAAGTGGAGTGCAAACTCTTATCGCGAGAAGAAACCCTCGGCAGGAAGGCACCAAACAGGAGTTGTTTAGTGGGCTATGACTTGATCATTGGTCAAATGAACAATTGAACACAAGAACCATTGGTGGCTCTCTTACCCTAACAAATAGTGAGATCATGAGCTTCGATTGTCCGTGTAAACCTAAGTAATCAAAACCAGATTTGCCAAATAGAAAAATTACTGGGTATTTGTTTTACAGCAAGACACACAGATCTTCGGTAGTTCGTACCATCAATGTGCCAATCAGCTAAACTAGTTAACCATTTCCAAAGTAAAGCGAGGGAATCATATTCATACATCTGAAGCACTGAGGATCCTGTGAAACTCAGTGTTATAGAAAACAGTACAGAACAGCGGACCTAACGTTTAACTAGGTTGACAATAATTTAGGCACAATGCCTGCTTGGGCAATCAAAAATTGCCAGAGGAAACCAATAGAAGCCCCGCATCTACTTCTTGGCATAGGAAATCAACAAGTTCTGTTGGCCCATCTTCAAGCCTTGCAGGCCCTGCATTGCAATTGTTGCCTGCATATCGTCTCCATACTCCACAAAGGCAATCCCTGGTTTTGCTTCCACCATCCTAACCTCCTTAAAACCAGGAAACTGGAGGAAGAACATTTGCAGCGCCATTGGAGTTGTATCATGGGGAACATTCTGAACAAATAAGATGTTATTTGGTGGAGCTGGAGCTTCTGGGATCACAGATTTTGAGCCACCAAGATAAGGTATTTGCGATAGCTGCACCATTTTTGAAAGACAGATAGTGAGAATCATGTAAAGGGTAATAAGAACTTAATACACAGATGAGGGAACCGATTATGCAGCTTCATATATTTTGTCAGAAACAAGAATCCAATGCCATCTCAGACAATAATGTGAACCTAAACCGCTAAGGCACTTACAGGAGGTGTTGCACCATAGGCAGGATTTAGACCCAGTGCTACCTGATTAGCATCATGTTGCTCTTTCCGTTTTTTACCTGCTACACAAGGCAACAAACAGAATTTCAGGAAAGTTAGCCCACTACGTAAATTGAATAATATTTAGTGTTATAACAATTTGATGTGAGTTGTCCATTAAGGAAAGCATTAAAAGAGGTAATAGACAATCTTGCCATTGGTACTGTTCACTGTCACCCCCTTTCATTCCACGCAGAAGCACAACAAAGTGATATAAGCACTTCCCTGAAAAGGGTAGGTGCTGTACGAGAGAGCCTTACCCTTTTCCTCGTGCCTTTTTCGTCTTTCACGCTGAACAAAGGTACCATCTGCTTTAGCTATTATATCTGATTTTGTTTTTGCATATTGTATTTTCTGCGTTGAAAAACACAAATTCACCATTATCTACCAGTAGCCCAAACCAACAAAAAAAGAACATCTCTTATTCTATTAGAGAAATGATTGCCATACAACGACAACCAATAAAGTACAAATGTAATGAAATGAAATAAAATTCCAGAAGAAATAAATTTTCTGGGATACATTTCCTACTCAATTGAACACATAACTTTATCTCCGTGCTACAATTAGCATAGAAATGCAACATGTCACAAAAGGGCATAAGCATTGCATAACTGGCAATAAATATCAATATATTCAAAATGGTTTCTGAGCAAAGGGATAAGTTCAACTCAAGAGATTATATATCTTTATGACTGTATCTTAATATCTCATGTGCCAGTCACCGTCTTGTCTTGTATACATTTAGGCTTTTCCTTTTTCTAGTAGTACAGTATACAACCCTGAATGATCAATCACTGAAATCAAGCTAGTATTTTGGAAATCTAGGCTTTGGTTTGCCTTTTCATGTAAATTCAAATATGTTTTGAAGAAATTAAAGTGCTACAATTGAAGGCCTAACTGTCAGGCAGCTGAGGGTCAAACATCACACATCTCAATGGGTTACACCAATGCCTCAATAAATACCCACTGAAAACAAAACACCAAAATGCACCTTTCAACACAAAAGTTCATATAGAGAGCTAGCTATCCAGGCACTCATCACTGTAACAACTAATTGTAAGCTAAGGAAGGTAGCAACGCAACAAAATATACATTGGATGGAAAGTTAATATAGGAAATGTAACTGCCCCTAGAAGAAGCTACTAAGTATGGACAGAGACCGATCTGTAAGCAAAATGATCCTTGCACAGCTGTTATAACTAAGTAGAAATCCTGGCTTTAATAGCACAACTTCAAATTACCTTGGCTAGTTTTCTCCATGCTCTTTTTCATTTTATGAAGCATTGAAAGCATATATTACAAAACTAGAGCAGCTTTGCAAGAAGTGAAGAATGAAACTTTAACTTCTCCCATTATCGCATATTTCTATCAACTTTCAGTTGCATTAGCTACATCACAGAACGAAATTGTAACCGAACCAAAAAATATTCTACTCTTCAGTTTACTCTCCAAGTCTCAGGCAAGTTTTTGACACGTAAACACACATAACCACAGTTATTACAAAATTGCAAATACTCGTACACGCTACTGAATCAAGTAAAATTTTATTTTAAAACTTCTAGGGGTAAGTATTTGCAGTTTAGATCAGTTTAAGATGAAATTTCAAACTGATTTAAACACCATAGTTTGAATTTTAGACAATTCAATTCAATTTAATAATATATCATAAATTACAATCGATTTAAATCGCATTATAAAGTTTGCATCAATTTGTATTCGTGGTTTAAACCTTAAACTTAAATTAAGGTAATTTATTAATTTAAATTAAATTTAAAAGATAAAATTTTAAATTTTAGTTTTTTTTTCGACCTAATTTTAAAATAATAATCCTATTATTTATTATATAATATTAACAAAATAATTATATATTATTTTATTATATAATTTTAATATTATAATACACAAGTATATTCAATATTTATTTAAACAATTTAATTTAACAGTTTGTAGCTTAAAATTAATTTAATTCGCAATTTAAATTATTTAAATAGTTTGATTTAGCCGTTTGCAGCCTAAAATTAATTCAATTCACAATTCAAATAAATAATAACGAATTGATCAATTTAAAATTTTTTAAACCAATCTAAACCGATGCGATTAAGCCGTTTAAAACAGCAGCGTACCATGGGCTTGTCATAGAAGGGAAATCCCTGCATTTGCCTGAGAGCATTGCTAGCGGCGGAGACACTGTCAAAAACGACCCAAGCTTGACCTTTATGTTTCAGAGTCTTGAAAGCTAAAATCTCCAATATCTTCCCGAAATTCGCGAAAACTGCGTGCAGCGATTTCTTCAACACTGCGTAATTAAGTGACCAAGTAGAGTTAAACGAATTGCACTAATGCACAAACAAACACGTGTACTAAACTTCAAAAGAGTGTGAAAATATAAAAGCTCTACCGTCGATTTTGATTTTTTCGTTGAGGTTGTTGATGTATAAGGTCATGTTCGGAGGAATTTCGTCGGCTTGATTTACCTCCTGCTCCATCTCGTCGGTTGTCGTCCGCTAGAAGGCCCTGTCTGGGGTTTCAATGGAGTTGTGTGCAAAGGCGATGGCTGTTTGCCGCGCGATCGATGGGTCATTCTTCAGGTTTAAGGCTTTAACTTTATTATTTTTCAAGCCATGTCACTAAATACATCCTTCGTATTTTTAAAAACACCCATTCTCAGATAAGATCCAGTACCTTGTGGTTGTGCTTTCATAGAGCAATCCTCATTTTGCGTGCTCAATTTGGAATTTATGCCTTGAGTCGGCAGATCTTTGGGTTGGTACCTTTAGCAACAGTTGATAGTATTTATTTTCTAACCGTGACTGCCAACGCCTTTATAATTTTTCCATGCTTAAGCGTTTTTTGTAAAACTATAAACCGTTCAATTGAGTATCATGTCATATTTGGATATACGTTATGACCTCTCCAGAATTGATAGGTCAGTTAATCATCTACAAAATTAAAGGTGGAGAAAAATCTGACACCGACTCTTGCGTTTCAAATAAAAACAGATTCTATGTTATAATAGATGATAAAGATAATATAAAAATATAGGAGAATATCATCAATCAACTAGCATCCTATTTATGTATGACGGACTCGGTCACTTAATCACCTACTGTTCCAGGATAAGGATGAAGTAAACTGACTTTCATTACAAGGATAAGCCTCTTGACAAATTGAATTAGTCCACAGCGAGTGCTATACGTTTCTCTCCCTACACAGCCGAATCTTTAAATGAAACCCATATCTACTTGAATATTCATATAACCTGGTAGCAAGATCGACTTTTCTATTGGTGTATTACCAAATCCAAGTCCTCACAAGTTGAATCATTTGCAAAACCAGCTAAAAAAAGTCTTACCAATTGAATGAAATTGTTTGCTTTCACTCCACGACAGTATTTATGATGCTATGTCAACCGGAGTCGTTTGCCAATCTAAGCATCACTTCGTCACACTGCCGCCTAACCAGCGCCATCCGGCATTATTGAATAGCTAGCCTATTAATGGAAGGAGCAACCTGTACTTCCCCACATAACAGCAAAATGCGTCTGAAACAGTGGAGCCCACGAGCGCTTCACTCTGTTTATCGAATCTAATAGAACGCATATAATTTAACGTATTACCGGGCGCGTCTATAACGGCTTAAACCCTTAAGCTAATTATACTGTATAATCTTAACCGTATAATCTTCGACAAATATTTATAATTATTTACCCAAATTCAATTTTTAAGTTAGTTGAATACGAGCACATTTGAGTTAAATAAAATAAGAATAATATAAGAATAATCTATAAAAATATATAAATTTAATTAATTCAAGTGTTTTATGAACGTATACTTGTATTTTTATACATACCCAAGCAAAGGATAATCCTTTTTATTTAGAATTGACTAACTATTATGAGATGTGATTATAAATGAGCTAAATAATTGAAAATTCTTTTAACTAGTTACTATCTTAAAAGCATCTAAAAATTTGGAAATATAGTATCTTTTAAAAGATTTTGAAGTAGCCTGTGGTGTTTTTAGGAGACTTTAGGAGTTCTAAAATGATTCGGAATATTTTAGGGAGTTCAGGACTATTTTGAAGAGTTCTAAATATTTAATATCAATAATAAGACTATTGTATACATTTGAATTTAGTTTATACACGAGCAAAATGTGACATTTTTTTCTATCTAATCTCATAATGTCCTTATCGCATCTTTTGCATGAAACCATTTGATGTGATCCATAAATTACTAAAGCACTTTGACTAGTTTCCAATTAACCTTACTATCGAATAGACTCTTCTATTGCACCAAATATTTAAGCCTTGGCTTGTGGCTCAATTGCCTTATTGTCCAACCAATTAGAATATATTATACTTTTTTATCATAAAAGGCCTTAATTCTTATAAGAGCATTTTATAACTTACCTTATGAGTGATTTTTCTGATCTTTATGGTATAACTTAAGCATTTTAGCGTGAAAAACTAAATATATCTTGAGATTTGAAGGAATCTATAGCTTAAAGGCTACTTTACTTACTAGTTTGAGAATTCTGAAAGGTTCTTTGTATCTTTTTATTAACCCCTAAGATAATAACTTCTTGTGATGTAGTACTAAGTATAATTTTACTAATATTAAATTTTTAACTTGGTACTACACATCCTTTTGACTCATGTCCGTCCATTTCTTAGATCACTTGGCTACTTTGTATAGACAAGCTCGAAATAGGTTAGCCTATTCTTTTTGAGCCTTAACAATATTATAAGTTTTTAAATTTGACCTCATATAACTCAAGATAATAGTACTTAGAGCGATTGACCATTGTCCCATTACAATCTCAAACGAACTCTAATTTGTAACCTTATTACTCTAGATATTGTAAGAGAATTGGACCACATCCATTATCTTTGGCTAATCCTACTTACTAACATTGACATAATGCCTTCAATAAATCTTTAATAAGGTATTTACACTTTTTGTATACCCACAATCAGAGGGTACATTGATGTAAAAAAATTCAAATTAGTCCCAAGCAACTTGAATAATTCTATCCAAAATTTTTCAATGAATCAACTATCTTAGTCACTTATAATTGATTGAGAAATACCTTAATATTTAAAAATTTTATCCACCATGACCATGACACTTTTCAACCCATCCACCTTTGATAGCCTTATAATGAAGTTTATCGAGGCGCTCTCTCATAGACAATTGAAAATTGGTAATAGCATAAGAAATCTCTTGGTGACTTATTCTTTACCTCTTTATTAGGTGGTCATTTGAACAACTCCATCGATATTATGTCCTTGAAGGAATGTAGTATCTCTAACACTTTTAAAGAGTTCTCATTTTTAGACTCTTGCAATTCATCTGGCTTGAAGGTAGCCAAGTATGTCTCCTTATATTTATATACCCTTTTAACTAGTTAGACTATGGATAATAAGTTGGTGGTCCTTCACAGGTCTCATTTGACAAGTATAATGCATTGATAACAAGGGCTCAAAATACAAATATAATTGACAAATGGCATAAGGAGTGCATTAATGTAATCAAAGAAGTCTAAATCAACATAAGCTTATAGTCATGAGAAGAAATTACCTCAATGGTTTCTTTGTTACACCAATCCTTAAGTTGGAGTTTTACTCTTTATGTAACACCTATGGTAGTAAAATTCTTAAAGTTGACAGTCTTTGTCCAGTCTTTTTTCTTCTTTTTTTTTCTATTTTTGAGCTAAATTTATAAGTACTGTAGTTAGATGATAAATAAAATTCAATCTCTGGTGTTCATAAGACCACTTATATGACTGTCTGTCACCATATGTTCACAAATATTAGAACTAGTCTCTTTTTACACCTTTTAGTTTTAACTGTCTTAATATTATAAAATTAAGCTTCATCATTTTCCACTGTTACTCTTGGCTATCCTTCTTAGCTATGGTGAAGTGTTTTGCTCTTTTAGGGTAAATCATATTAGTGTATGTTTTAGAAATTATTCGTGTTATCAGTTTCAGGACTTATGATCTTGTATAAATTTTTACTTATTAATGAAAGAAATAGTTTTTTATTTACATACATTAGCTGTTTTCTTTATTTTTCATGCAAATGAATAATGAATGTATATAAATTGTCCAGATAATTTTTTTTAAATTGTTAAATAAATTATGAAATACGTTCTTTATGTATGTGGTGTTGAATGGGCAACTTTATCACATAGTATGCATACTAGATGCCGCCTAATAATATTATTTGATAATATATATAGGTTGACAATATGTGTATTATAATAAGGGCATTAGTATAGATTTATAGTTAATAAACTATTTATCAAACAGGACTGGATGTCGATAAATCACATGTTATGCATGTAGTCAATGATTTGTCGATAGATTGTAATAATGTGCGACGTAATCCTTTAACCTGAGATGTCTAGAATCGAACTCTATATGGATGGATATATTTTATATGGTGTATATATGTAGGGCTAATCACGCCTTATACAAGAAGTCAGTTTGGGTATGCTTTATCCATATAAGTGTTCGATTGACAACCAAGATGGGATCCGTTAGCTTGACATATTGGGCTGAGAATTTCTATTGCCTTAGTTCGAGTCAAGTTGCTAATCGAATGTCAATATGATGTCTTGATTATAAGTCTATAGCCATAGCATAATATTGACATATAATCGCTAATTTGAAAACGAATTGAGATTAGGATTTTGACAGTCCATGAACCCCTATCTCGATGAAAATAAGACAATAGAAGGATATTACTCACATGTTACGTGTAATCAAGAAAATGTTTGATAAAGATATTTCTTTATCATGACTTAGAGACTATGGCATATTGCTACTTACTAACCATATTTGTTGAGCAACTGAAATGTTCAGAGTCGAAGTGTTCGACGTAAGTTCACAGCTGAGTCATAGTGAACCTTCATGGTTCACTAAGATCCTCTAACACTTCTTCACATAAGAGAGAGAGAAAATATTATCGAGAGAAGGCTAGCACCCTTATGATAATATAGAAATAAGCCAAAATCGATACGTATAATAGTTATATGTATTAATAATTTTTTGAAGTGTTAAAGAATTGATATATTGATATCATAAAATTATTTCATGTAAATAACTTACCAAATTTGATTATTTTGATTATCAAATATGTTAAAAAATATTTTTAAGGAAAAATGGTGAAAAATAAATGAAATGGTTTCATTTAATACAAAATGATCATTTTACCCCTAATGTGATACAAGTATGTAATTTATTATAAATTACATATTTAAAGTTGATAATTTTGATTATCAAA